>WSTY01000983.1:0-13117 GCA_019633465.1 Tulasnella sp. 417 | reverse complement strand
TGGCTCTGGGCCGAATATACCGGCAACTCGTAAGGTTCGGTCTACATTCTCTGAGGCTATACAGCCTGAATCGCCGTGAGAAAATGATGGATGCGGAAGTGGACGAGTTGATGAAGAGCATCCAAGTTCGGCTGTGAGTTTTGGCGATTTACTAATCTGATCAGAATGCCAACGCAGATCACGACACCTGTCCGGGGATGTTGCTTTCGCAGTCGAAGAATTGAGGATAGAGCAGACAATCACCATTTTGATCATCCTTTTGAGCTGGAGGTATTCGCGTCCTTCATGGTTCATGCAGCTTCACTTGGAATCCTCGGCTACAAGAAGAAATCAGTCCATAGGCATGACCTGCGGGGCACTCTCGCGGAAGGGATGACTCCTGTGATGACCCGAGCAAACCAAGCCCGACGACCCACGCACCCATCGGGTATATCCTCCCGCTCGTTGCCTCACGGCTCATCGCCCCCTTTGCCGCGGCGCGGCGCGTTCCAATATGGAGCGTCTCGCATTTGGGAGCTATCAACGACCAGTATTTCACAGGAAACAGCGAAGTCGCTGTGTACCATGTCTACGGGTACTGGAGTATCGACAGGTAACAATCGGTTTGGCTTGCTTTCTCCGACAGACACCGAAGTACCCTCTGTTCAAAAGGCGCCGTCCACCGATGACATCCATTGATCCCGGTACTTGTCGCAAGGACAGGGCTGAGTTTCTGTTTTGGGGCCCCTCTCAATATCAATATTGATTGTAAACAAGGCGAATGACGTCACACTCTTCGCCCCACAAGTTGTCAACAGAATCCTACATTTGGTTCTCCTTTGGTTCTTTGTTTTTCCATGCTGCCTTTGTGAGTAGTCTTGTACCGAGTTGATCTCGAGACATGCAACTCCCGCAATTCAAAGTCTCTCAACGTCTTTCGTCGATGACAGAAGGTTGAGACAGCCTCAATGGCCATGGGTAGAAAGCCACTCGTAAGGTATAGCCTATATTGTTTGCATACGAAGCTATAAGGTCTAAATCACTGCCCTAATGTATTTCAAGTTATATTCGCTGATATACGTGCATCGTGTGGTAGCGGGATCCGACACCATCACTGCGGCCAATTTGCGTTAGCCAACACGCTCGGTGTTCACAGGCCACCCCTCCGATCCTCCTCAGCCTGCCTCTCACCCGCGCACTCGCTTGACTCGCACTCCGGAGGAATTTCATATCCATCTTTCCTTTCCCACCTTCCCAAGTGTCCATATTACCCTCGTCACCCGTTGGGCGTGGACTCCAAACTCTCGGTGAACCCCTTCTAAAGGTCGCAAGCCTACCTTCCCCGAAGAGGATGTGCTCTACTTGAGTGAGGGCATCCCGAGCGATTAAAAAGTTGGGCCGTCTGAAAGGAGAGCCTGAGACAAGGGGGAGAGGGAAGTGGAGACGGCATCCGTCGAGAGGTTCGATCGCTGGGAGCATCGTCGGCGTGCCGGTGGAGATGGACCACATCCTCGCCAAAATTTTCATCACTACGAGCTACAATTGCGGGCTTTAATCATACTAAACTAGAAAGAGACGGATGCTCCGTCACCCCATATCAACAAAGCGCCCGGAGAGCCATTCTGACACGTGGCGTAGTATTTCAACTTCCCAATCCAGCGGACCATCCAAACTCTGAACGGTGGAGATATAGTCGACGCTCCTTTTCTGAGGATCCTAGTGCTTTGACAGCATCCAAATCTCCCCGTCCCAAAGACTTCTTGACACCCTCCCGAATCGCTGCGCTTTCTCCCAACATGTCTCCATATTCTTCATCGACTCGATAATATCGGGTGAAAGAGAGGATGAAAGTCCCAGCGCACGTTTCCGGAGGGCGGACAGATCCGAGAGGCGGACCAAATTGCCTTGACCCCCGACGACAATGTCACCGTCGATTTTCCGACCAAATTCGAGTTAAACAAGATAATTTCCGAGCGAGTTTAAGAGAAGATGTTGACCCCGCTTTGTCGTCTTCATCTCCTGTACTGAGCGGGTCGGGAAATTTGCGCGGCATGGTGTGGAGGTCGTAAATGAGTGGCGTTGACCGACGCGGCGGTGCTGCTCGGGATGTTTTTAACTCGACGGCGTAACCTTCACTCCACTCCAAAGCGGACGCTGGCTGCTCGTTCCTGAACGCCGTCTGAATGTCGCGAAAAATTTCGCCAAATGAAGTTGTCCTTCACATGGGGCGAGAGGCCACCAGGAAGAGCGCCGCAACGGCCGAATCCATTAGGCTCTCCTTCATTAGCTCACTGTTCTTCTTCCACGAATCAATGCATCAACTCGAGGCTCGGTCGCAACTCGATCTCTCCCGGGCGGTCGGATATAGGGCGACCAAGGCGTGTCGCATCGAGGGAGAACAGGGCGATAAGAGTGGTGGATGGAGCGGAGGTGGGCGCGGGGTAGTCAACGAAATTGGTGATGAAATTCCAGGAGCACGTTACCCCCCTGGTAGGTCGTAGCTTCTTTCCAAAGGAACTAGTCGAAGGCGTTCCGAATTTGCAGCGTACAGCATTCTAGTGGGATGGGTAATCGTCCAGAACCTCGAGTCATGCAAGACGTGGCGCCTTCTGAGGTAAGAGAGCTGTGACGAAGGATAACGATAATGCTTCTGGATACACCCGACCGCAACCCGGTCGAAATTCGCCTCATATTTGTCGTGTTTCTCGAAGAACTTGTCTCGGGACCTTTTTTGGGGGGGGGGGGGTTGCGCGGAACTAGTCGTCGATCCGATTCTCTTTGATCGGTTGTTGATGAACGACTTGGCTAGTCTCCAAGGAGTAGGACTAGGGGTCGGATTGGAGAATTCCCAGAGGAACAGGGTAGGGTTCAAAGTGGTCGAAATCGGACGCGGTTGTTGTCGTAAGATTTGGCGAGGGGAGGGGATGGCGAGACAACTGTAGCAAGAGAGAAGTACTGTATCTCAGCGAAAATAACCCAATTTCCCGACCTGGCGCGCCCGACGTACCGAATCGCCGTATGAAACGAATTCTCCGTTCCAGTCAAGATGTTGGGAGGGATGTGATATCCACTATCTCTCCTGCTCCATTGTTTGTGACTGGCATAGCGTCCACCGCCAAGCGCCTGGGCGCGACGCGTCCCGGCGAGCGTCATTCTGCGTGAACCCGGCGCCAAAGAGTCTTTTGGGTACTTGAGACCGTGCTCGATGTGCTATTTGGTAAAGGGCAGCGCGGACGCTGGATCACCAACAGCTCGCTAAATGGGCGGCGGCGAGGGCTAAGAGGAGTGGCGAGAGCGCAGCGGACTGGGATGGCGTGTTAGAGTTAATCCGCTTGTGCCAAGGAACTGAGAAAGTCGAGAGAGCAATAGATTCGGTCGTCCAATAGAGAAGATTTGCGTGCTGATCATTACGGCGTCGTGGATATCCCGTCTAGAGGTCGAGGTAGTCCATTATGGGTACGGGCAAGGAGTTGAATTTGCAACGGTCCGTGGTGTAATTCTAGAGCCATGTCATACGTCGAAAGTAGTTGAGCGCGATAGAGACGGTCGTCCGATGCACGAGGGTTCCGGTGCTGATGATGATGGCGTCGTCGACATCGAAGCGTCATGGGCAGGAGCGAAGCAGTCTGGTTTGAAACGGTCCGTGGAAGAGTTCGATTTCGACGCTTTCCACCTGGTCATTCCTTCCTCTTACATCTTAGCTCTACATCCTACCCGAATTCTGGACAGACTACGACATATATGGCGTTCTACCAAAACAAAAGCACGAAAGCAACGAACCTGACGTCTGGGGCAGCGTCTCGTTGTCTTCGCCGTCGCTCGGCAGCCTGCAGGATACCGCCCTCCACAGTCGCCACATCACATCAACTCTATCTGATTATCCACCAAGCCCTGTGCGCATCAGCTCCTACCAAACTGCTTCAGCTCTCCGAGGAACCAGTGCTTTTCCAGAATGGAACAACAAGACCCGTAGCTTACAGCTTGTACGTCCCCCAGGATAGGGATGGGCGGTAGAAGTCACGGGTGGAAGCCTCGATCGAGGCTGTCAACGGCAAGGTGACCTCGCGCGGTGGCTTCAGTAAGTTGGGCTTGGATTGTCCATTTATGATTATCCCGTTTCGGATTTCGCGTACCTGCGAACTGGATTAGGTTGCATTTAAGTCCCCGACCACTGCCTGAGCATGCACACGACAACACCACACCCAACTTGTGCGGTTGGAGATCATTGTCGAAGGCGCATTATGTCTCCCATCATTCACCAATAGCGCATAATGAATATTGGCGTCACGTTCGAATGCTGACAACTACTCCCTATGTACCGCAGGGCGACCGTGGTTCCGCCCGTCTCTCGAGCATTAATCCTTTTCCGGCTTCATTAGTGGCGAGCACAGGGACAGCCACAACATCGCCTATTATTACTGCAACCAACCAGCAACTGCTCTAGCAAATCCATGGAAGGCCGAGAGCCCGGAGCTCGGGCGAGAAGCTGCAGCCCTTTCGAAGCGTCGGAGACCCCCCACAGCCTCAGGGCGTATTCGAGGAGGACCTCACTAACGGTAAAGAACCTTGCCGCGTTTGGCAAGACCAGATCGGCTTTCGGCCGGCCTTCTCCCAAGAGCACCGCGAGGAGACCGAAGATGAACGGAGTCGACATCCTCGGGGTTCGTCGTTGACTGGCACATGCTTGATCCAAGTCTGTCAAGAACGCCTCCAACTCGGACCTCCTTAATGCTCACTTGTACTCCCACGACAGGCGAGAACCTCCGCAAGCTGGGATCCATAGGCCAAGGCGTCGGTCGGCGCCGCTCTGTGCTTCCTACCGTTCGATCCAGCCCTAAGCAATCCGAAGCCGCCCGAGACCATGCAGAGCATCTCGCAACGCTCAGTCACTTACACCCCAATGAACCCTTGGTTGAAGATATGAATTCCTTCGTCCTCCGGGTCGGATTCGCTCGTCGTGGATTGTGACCGTTCTGCCAAGATCAAGGTTGGAACTACACGGGGATGGAGGCTCCAGACGAACGACTTGAGCGCTCCCGTCGAGTGTAGTGGAACTAGGAACCCTAATGGTGGAGATGGAGGAAAGGCGGTGATGAGGAGGAGTCGATGAAGGAGCTCGAGAGGTGGATGATCTTCCTATCCCTGCCCTCCCCCCTTTATCTCCCTCGCCTAGAATGGGATTGCGAAGTAGGCCATGTTGCCCATTCTCGCAGTTGCGGTAAAGGTAGCTCGCATCCTTTTGATTTTCTCATCTCGTGATGCCCTCTCATGTTCGTCGAAAGTTTGCTTCGAATGTCATTCTCTTTTCTGACTGTAACCATGCCCAAACGCTGAGACGGACGAGAGTAACGCGAGACGATGGGCCAAAGGAAGGGCGCTGATATGGAAAGAGCACCAGGAACGCATTCAGTGACGACATTAGACCGAACGAAAGTAGCATGTAAAGTGAAGGGGACGCAGTGAGGGAATGGGCGCTGGCATCCCGAAGTGAGAGACGACGACTCACCGCCGGTCGAGATAGAAGAAGGACGACGAGAGTGTATCACCACAACTTGTCCGAGAGTTTCGGTAAACACTCCCTCACTCTGGGGAACTAGCGCTGAGGCAACGCCAGATTCTATGAGCGGTGACGGACAGGGGCCAACATTGGTCCAGGGCGCTTAAACTCTATACAAATGTAAACTGAATGACGCATCACACAACACCCAAATGCCTGGTTCCGGGAACTTTGCCTAACGATATAGTATTGAATCAGAAGAGGGTGTTTGTACAGATGCAACGTTCCACAGCATGAGGTCGGAAAAAACGCGTGGTGGTGTGTCCTCGTGTTCGTCCGCAGTTACAAGCCACGGTGAGGATCGGCCATTTAAGCACCCCACCGCCACTCAATCCAGTCACCCCCAACCCACAGACTCTCTTCACCTCAAACGACTCTATCAGAGCGATACACGAACTCGACGATTTATAATTGCACATCTCCTTGTGACCGAACAACTCGAAGGGAACCCACGGCAGCCGCCTGACTCGCTCTAACAGCCTCCGCATGTCCGACAACACCGACTCTTCTCCCGGAGTGCAGCTCAACACCGACTCCTCCCCCGGAGTAAAGCTCAACGCCGACTCTTCCCCCGGAGTAGAGCTCAGCGCCAAGCTGGTACGAATTTTACCGAACCCTAGCTATAAATCTTGATAACGCACTAAACAATCTCTTCCATAGAGAGATAAACTCGAGGCGCTTGCTGACTGGCGAATCTCTCCCTCGTCAATCAAGTTCCCCAAGGACGCTCCGGAGTTCAGTGGAGGATATGCCACGGTATCGCGGGCCCAGCTGGTTGTTCCACCCCATCGTGAAGATGTGACGGGTACGTCCGATGATCCGGAGGAGGAAGATGGTCGCGCTAACGGTTGGACGGGCAACTCTACCATTTCCGTCGCGACGTCAGGAGGCGATAGCGACGGCCAGAATGAGGAGGGAGAAAATCGAGAACTTGATATCCAGATGAAACAGAGGAGTGAGGCTATAGACCTTGCGATGAAACTTCGGGGACGTGAGGGACTCGATCCCTCCGCGGTTCTGGACGAATCGGAGAGTGGCTCTTCGAACCCAACGTACGAGGCTGTAGCTGTAAAAAAGATGAAGATCTCAGGGGATATAGAAGGGGTAGTGAGGGTAAGCGGGGTCCACTACTATCGCGTAGGCATAAACCCCTCATTTTTCCTCAGTTGACCCTCAGTGAAGCGGGCTTCTTGGTCGACCTCGCTCATCCAAACATCATTAAGCTCCGCGGGTTCGTTGAAGATGTGTCTAATAGTATGGTCTGGCTGGTATTTCCATGGGAGGACAACGGGTGCTTGAGGGATTTTGTTGCTACGGCTGATTGGACGGTTCCCGAGCGAATTTCGCTGGTAAGTGGGACCCGTCTTTCTTGGACGACTTTCTGACGGTGGATGCTCTAGATAAACGACGTGACCTTAGGTGTGGAGTATCTTCATACCCGAAAGCCACCCATCTGCCATGGGGACCTGAAAGCTGTAGGTATCCGCAGAACCCGTGAAGAAGGTTTCGCAAACAAGCTTCTTCGCACTACAGATCAACGTACTGGTCAACTCAGATCGCCGCGCGGTGATCACCGATTTCGGTTCCGCGCGTCGTCTCAACCCCAAAGATCTCGAGAACAGGAGCGAACGAACGAGGAAAATACCGCCAGACGGATTGACGTTGAACGTCGAGTTCTGCGCATCAACAAACAGTATGACCTGGACGGGAGATAAATATACCCTCCGATGGGCTGCTCCTGAGCTTCTAAACGGGGAAAAGCCGGAGTGTTCGAGCGACATATGGGCATTGGCCTGGCTAGGCTCCGAGGTTAGATCCAAATCCCGAGAATACCACCGTTCGACACTGACAACCCGGCACCGGCGTAGGTCATGACCGGGTCTATTCCGTTTGAAAATGTCGGTGACCGCAAGGTTGTGGCGAGGGTGATTCAGGGAGATCTGCCGTCCATTTCCAACGACGCCCGGATGTTGTTGATACGGAGACTTTCTTCGCTCCTCGCCAAATGCTGGAACCTCGATCCCGCCAAGCGACCGACAGCTAAGGACTGCCGAGAGGCGATGAGTTGGATGGCGAGTCATGCTGGTTTGAGGTGGATCGCACGCAACTGACCTGGTTTTGGTACAGCCAATGATCAGTCCGAGACGGGTTGCCGCGGCAGACACGACGGACCTGGCGGTTCAGTCTCCGGAGCTTTGGATGAAGCTGGGATATATGTATAAACAGCAAGATGACTATCCCAACGCGTTAGAACACTACGCCAAGGCTTTGGATCTCCACGCCAACCTAGGCAACAGAGAGGGGAGAGCTGACGCTCTTTTGGGCCTCGCGGAGGTGCATTGGCTTCGAGACGACTACAGCGAGGCCGCCACATTGTACTCGGTGTGCCTGCAAATCCGGACGGAGATCGGCGACAGAAACGGACGAGCCGACGCTCTTTTTGGTCTCGCGGAGGTGCATCGGCTTCGAAACGAATACAGCGAGGCCGTCCCATTGTACTCGGAGTGCCTGCAAATTCGGACGGAGATCGGCGACAGAAAGGGAAGACCCGCCGCTCTTTTTGGTCTCGCGGAGGTGCATCGGCTTCGAAACGAATACAGCGACGCCGTCACATTGTACTCGGAGTGCCTGCAAATTCGGACGGAGATCGGCGACAGAAACGGAAGTGCCGACGCTCTTTTGGGTCTCGCGCACGTGCATCGGGCTCGAAACGAATACAGCGACGCCGTCACATTGTACTCGGAGTGCCTGCAAATTTGGACGGAGATTGGCGACAGAAGCGGAAGAGCCGACGCTCTGTTGGGTCTCGGACAGTTGCATCACTCTCGAAAGGAAAACAGCCAGGCTTTGGCGTTCTTCTCAGAAGCCCTGACAATTTTTACCGACATCGGTGACAACTTGGGAAGAGCCTTCACCTTGCAGTTCATGGCTCGCGCCCATCGCGACCAAGATGATCTCAGTAGCGCGATCCACCATTATGAACAAGCTGCTGAAATCTATAAACAAATTGGACTCACTCATAACGAAGCAGTCGTCTTGGAGCGTGCCGCTGAGATCCGTCGGTTATTGCGGCAAAAGGAAACATGATTGCTACAAGGTCGTTAGGGGATTTGTGAGATATTGGTCTCTGTCTACACTAGACGACGATTACATATTTTATATACTTTTTATTTCATTTTACATTCTTTGCGTCGCTGTCCGTTGCCTCTCGTTCGGCCTATCTTGGACGAATTAGTGTTTACTTGATGTCCACTGGACATGCAGTAAACAGGAATTATTGTCCACTCACTGGCCAACCATGACAAGTTCCTCCTCCCAGACCCTCGTCCGTTTTCTTCTTATATCTGTCCTCAGCCTAGCATTAGCTGTGAATTGGTAAAGGGTATCTCTTAAAGTAGCATCTTACTATTCCCACCCCCTCACGGCATCCACATTGCGTTAATTACCATGTCGAGCCCGAACATTCGGCACATGGCTTGGGGGGTCCGAGAGATGCGTTCTGGAGTTATGCTGCGCCTTTGAACGGGAGGAGGGATATACACGGAGGCTGTCCAACACAGGAGGGTTTAGGTGCTGATGAGTATCGGGTCGCGGATGTTGCGTCCAGATATCGGGGCAGGAGAGATGCGGGCGGCGGCAGTTGCTTTGCAACAGGCCGTGGAAGAGTTCGATTTTCGACTGCACCTTGGTTTCCTCCGCCATATGCCGCCTGCCTCTACATCTTACCCAACCCGGGACAGAATACCACCCAGCTGCAGGCTTACGAAACACAGGGACGAGATGACGAAATTAGCGTCTAGCGACGCACGTCGTTGTCTGTCCCGTCACAAGGAAGCTAGCATCCGCCGCGGTTGGCCCACATCACATCAGCGCTCCCCGAACACCCACCAGCTTCGTACAATCAGCTGCTACCAAGCCGCTCCAGCTCTCCGACGACTTGGAGCCTTTCTAGGATGCAACGGCAGTACGCCTAGCTTACAGCCCGGAAGCCTCCCAAGTTTTCTGATGCGCGATGGTCCGGTCCAACACGGCTGGCGGCATCAATCGACCTTCTCAATGGCAAAGGTCGTCTCGCGGTGTGAATTCTGTGAGTTGCGCTTGACTCATCCGTTTCACAACTCTCTCTCTTTTGGATCTCGCGTGCCTTCCAAATGGATCGGTGGATTCGCGCTCCTCCCATTACCCCTCAGACGCACACGACCACGAAACCCACCAACCCACACCGTATTTTTGCGGTTGGCGATGTGCTCTCGACGAAGGGTTGTGTCTCACGCCATTCACCACTACCCCATAACCAATCTTGGTGTCATGTTTGAATACTGACCGCTACTCCCCTGCCAATCTCAGTTTGGCGATGGTCCCGCCCCTCGCTCAAGCACTCCTCTTTCACCTTCGCTGGTGAAGAGCACGGTGACATTCACGACTTCGCCTGTTACTGCAGCCAACTTGCAACCGGCTCGATCAAAGAACATGGGAGGGTGGAGAACCCCCCAGCTCAAGCGGGAAACTTCGGCCTTCCTGAAGCCAGTGACGATCCCAACAAGTTCGAGAATTCAAGAAAGACCTTACCAACGACGAGGAACACCAATGCGCTCGAGATGGTCAGTTTACTTTCGGCCGGTCTTCCCCCAAAAGCACAGCGGAGATGCCGAACACGAACGAAGCCATCCTCGGGCGTTCCTCGCTGCGACGCGGTCGATCGGAACCCAAGTCTGCTAACTCCAAGCACCTCGTCGTTGGAAATACGTGGCATGCGACAACTCGGGCCTCCTCGAACGTTCACTTGTACGTCAACGGCAGCCGAGAACCTCCACAAGCTGCGGACCTTAGGCCAAAGCGTCGGTCAGCACCGCTCTGTTCTTCTTCGCGTCTCGCAGTCCACCTCCAAGCAGGACGAAGTCGCCGAGATCATGCAGAGCATCCTCTGAGGTTCCGTCACTTCCACCTTTGCCCGCAAGCTCCACGGCAACCGTTCACCCGAAGTCGAGTTGGAGAACGTCTCCGCAACGGTTTCGCCCATCAAGCCCCCCTCCCAGTTCCGTCATCCATGAACTCTCCCCCGGCTTGTTGACTCGTTTGAACGGTGGTCCTGCTAACCCTGGATGTCCCGGGGGTCGACTTCCGTTGCTCCCGCTAGTCTGTAACACCGGATTGCTCTCGTGCAGCTCTTGACGGCTGATTGCGGAACACGACCACAAGCCTTTCGGTTTACAAGGACCCTCGACGGACCTGGCTACTGGAGAGTACACGCCATGGGTGAAGTGTGAGGGGATTTGACTGTAGCATTGTTGCGATGACAAACTAGCTGACTACTTCCCCTGCAGCTGGCTGAGATCCCATTCTTCGGGAATCCTGTTCGTCAAGAAACACCCTCCGGCAAACCTTGTTCCCCTTCCGCACAATCCCCAGGGCGTCTTCGACTGCCCCTATCGACCTGAACCTTCCACCCCACTGCTGCAGGTCAAGAACGCCCCATCCCCGAGCACGGCGATGCTGTCAAGGTCTAACTCACCGTCGACGGCATGAAGCCTCACCTTTGCCGCCTTCCTTCATCGTGGCTCGTGAGATGATCATCCAGGCCGACGAGGGCTTTATGGGTGGTGAGAGTTCCTTCGTCCTCCGGGTCGGATTTGCTCGTCGTGGATTGTGGGCGTTCTGCCAAGATCAAAGGTGGAACTCCGCGGGGATGGACGGTCCACACGAACGACCTGAGCATTCCTGTCGAGTGTAGTGGAACTACCAACCCTGATGGTGGAGATGGAGCTAACGACGGTGATGAAGAATCGATGATCGAACTCAAATGGCGGATGATCTTCCTATCCCCTCAGCTTGTTTCCGCGCATGGTTCCGTGTATCTGGCTTGCCTAGTGTATGATTGAGAAGTAGATCATGTTGCCCGTTCTCACAGTTGCGGTAAAAGTAGCTCGCATCCGTTTTATCTTCTAATCTCGTGATACCCTCTCGCTTTCGCCGAAACTTTGCCTCGAATGTCATTCCATTTAACCATGCCGAAACGCTGAGACAGACGAGAATAACGCGAGAGGGGATGTCTCCGAGGCACCGAGATATAGAACTTTAAACTGGTAAAACGAGGACTTGAGGTCGATCAAGAGTCTTGCGTAAACCGGAAGGAACGAGCGGAGTGACGGGGTGCAGAAGAAGGAGCCAAAGGAGGGGCACTGAGATATTAGAGAGAGCACCAGGAATAGATTCAGTAATGCCATAAAATCGAACCAGATTAACATCTAATGTGAAGGGGACGCAGTGAGAGAATGGGCGTTAGCATCCCAAAGTGAGAGACGAAAGACTCGCCGCTGGTCGAGATATATAGAAGGATGACGAGAGGGAATCACCACAACTGGTCCGAGAGGTTCGGTAAACACTCCCTCAATGCGGAATATGGGAAGCCCACGCTGAGGCAACGCCGGATTCTATGAGGCACGGGTGGACAGGGGCCAACGTTGACTCAGGGCGCTTAAAGTCTATACACACGCGACACGTAACCTGAACGACGCATCGCACAGCACTCATGCACCCGAATGCCTGGTTCCGAGAGCTTTGTCTAATGATAGAATGAATCCGAAGCGATTGTTCCTATAGGTGCAACGTTCCACGGCATTCAGTCGAAGAAAGGCTAGGTGGCTTGTCCTCGTGGCAGCAGGCGGTTTCCAGGCCACGGCGAGGACCGATCATCCCTGCATTTAAGCACCCCACCGCCGTTCAATCCAGTCACCTCCAACCTCTAGACTCTCTCCATCTCAAACCATTCTCCCAAAGCCATACACGAACTTCAGCAGTTATAATTTCACATCTCCTTGCGACTTAACGACTCGATGGGAAACCACGGCAGCCGTCCTACTCGCTCCCAGAGCTTGCCCAAGTCCGAGAATGCCGACTCTTCCCCCGGAGTAAAGCTCAGCGCCAAGCTGGTACGAATTTTACCGAACCCTAGCTAGAAATCTTAATAACGCACTAAACAATCTCTTCCGTAGAGGGATAAACTCGACGAGCTTGCTGACTGGCGAATCTCTCCCTCGTCAATCAAGTTTCCCAAGGACGCTCGGGAGTTCCATGGAGGCAATGCCACGGTCTCGCGTGCCCTGCTGGCTGTTCCACCCCATCATGAAGATGTGAGGGGTACGTCCGATGATACGGAGGAAGAAGACGATGGCTCGGACGGCCGGACGGGCAAACCCAGCGGTCGGGCCGCAACGTCGGCAGGCGATAGCGATGCCGAAAATGAAAAGGGAGGAAATTGGGGGCTTTATATCGGAATGACACTGTGGAGCAAAGCCATGGATCTTACTCTGAACCTTCTGGAGAGTTGGGCGCCCAGTTCCCCTAGTCTTGTGGACGAATCGGAGAATGGCTGTTCGAACCCAACGTGCGAGGCTGTCGCTGTAAAAAAGATGAAGATCTCAGGGGATATAGAACGAGTAGTGAGGGTAAGCGGGGTTCACTACTATAGCGTAGGCCTAAACCACTCACTTTTCCTCAGTTGACGCTCAGGGAAGCGGACTTTTTGGTCGACCTGGATCATCCAAACATCATTGAGCTCCGCGGGTTCGTTGAAGATGTGTC
>WSTY01000982.1:0-13134 GCA_019633465.1 Tulasnella sp. 417 | reverse complement strand
CATCCCAGCACAAGAACCAAGATCTGTCTAAAGGCGACATTGCTGCACTCTGACATTGGTTGGGAGTCAGAGTCAAACGTAAGATACTCAGATTCCTTGGACGCACCAGAAGAGTTTTCCCATTGTCTCGACCATTGGAGATTTGATTCCTGAACAGCTTGCTACCATGATGCTCAACCTGGCCGTTGACCCCGACTGCCCAATCCCCGTCAGCGCCCAAAACGACGAACTCGATTTCATCGAAGTAGTCTATTTCGTCAGCTTTAGAGGCCAAACGACGACCCAAGGATCCGAAATGATCAACTTGTTCGAAGGTGCGGCAGAACCCGTCCCTATCAACCCGAACGCCCCAGTGCTGCCCGTTAGGACCAAGTGTGAGCCTATCTAGCTCCACGTTGGGGTCTTGGTCTATTTCATCCCATAGGTACTTTGAAAGCTCTACCAAAGGGGGTTTAGTGCTGGGCTATGGTGCCTCCGGAAGTTCTCACTTCGCTTCTCTTTACCATCCTTCTGATATCTAATATAGTAACGCCCGTCCGAGCCCAGTGAAAAGTCTAGAATATCTTTCGATGGAACTTTGTCAAGGACGCTAGATAACCCATCTGGGATGTTCATCCTTCGCCATTAGCCATGGTTAGCGGGAGGTCGTTCGAAGAACAAAGCTAACGAGGCGCACCATATCAAGCCTTTCTTTGACTGAATAATCCAGGAAAGCTCGTTATCATAATCCCCTAAAGCAACTCTGAAGTGTGTTTTAGGAACAGGCATCGTTGGTAGCTATACGCGCTTCAAGGCGGTTCGGGGCAGTCTAGCGTGAGAGGATGGTCGTTGTTGGCGACGATCTGTCAGGCACGGCATGTGTATATCACGGAAGCCCCTGCAAGTCGGCGGTCCTCAAACTGAAATCGTCATTCCAAATCGCGACGTCCACTATGGTTAACTATGCTCTGGCTCCTCCTCAAGAAGATTACGTGGAGCATGCACAAACTATCATCTTGGTGACCCATTTGACGTCTGATGACCACCAAAAGTACTGAGTGGCGGTAAAGTGTAATTGATTAGAAATAAACTACTTGACGTGACTGGGCTCTGACTCTAATACGCAATAGACTGCGAACTATAAATGATCACATAGGCGGGCCGGATGGCGTCGTTGCGGTGTAGGACTTGTTCGTCATAATTCAAGTCCACTCCAACCTCGCCAAGCACCTGCACGTGTTGAGGTTTGAGTAGAGGAATTATTCAGCTTAAGTATGATAGGGTGAAGATCAATACCCACTCACTGAATCGAACCCAGCAGGCGGATTCAGTAGAGTCTGCGTATTCCGGCGGAGAACGTTCGCTCGGCCAAGTAGAACTTTTGCAACAACAAGTACTTTATTCGAAGAGTGTGGTAGATTGTTGGTGTAATCATCCGCCCTAGAAATCGCTCGGTTCCATCAGATCACCATCCTTTCGCTGTACGGGAGCACGGGTGCTTACTTTGACGACACACTTGTTGTATAGATTCCATGACCAAATCTAGTCGCGTAAATCTTTTAACGCTTGACCCTCGAGCAATATCAAAGCAGTGTGACAGACCTCAAGAAATTTCGATCAGGTGCTGTCCCGGCTCGGGCGACGGAAAACGACGTCCGCAGCACACCGCACAAGCAGCATAGTTGCCTTGAGCAGAGGTCTGTCCAAGATTCCCCTTCACCGAGGGAACAGTGGCGGGGTGTTCCGTGGAAAACGAGTCTCTCGTTGACACCTGAGCTACCACGGGTTCGGAGCAGGAGGGATCTGGGGAGGACGGAACGATTAAAAGAGGAAGGCCGGATGCATGCATGCTGGCTTACTTATAGGATGAGTAAGAGTCATCCATATGCTCGGGAAGCTCCACCGCAAAGATTCTCTTTATGGTCGGGAGTGGTTTGTGCCCATGCTTCCACGCGTTCTCGAATAAGTTGGCGACTGGAAGTGATACAAGTAGCCTGCTTAACATACATCACTTCTTCTTATTTCAAAGCAAGTTTTACTTACTTTTCCGATACTCGCCCGTTGCATAGCCATATCCAGGGGAGAGTAAACGCAAGTCCGTTGACGTCCTTGTGAAAGAAGCGATGGCCAACCCGGTGCGCGCGATCGGCGGACTTGTACTTCCGGAAGACCGAGAAATCAAAGAAAAGTGCGGTTGGCAATACACGCCGACACATTGAGCAATGTCCTGTGGAAGGTTGCAATTAAAGGTTCCATCATCGTACGAGACAAACCAATTGCGAGTTATGGGCGACATGGCCATGCTCTGATTGAATTCACAGTAAGATGATTGAAGTTGACGTGAAGGAACATAACATACCAAGATCCTTTTCCCGCTTCGTCGTGCTGCTAGAATGCGATTCCGAAGAAGGTTGCTTCCGCGGTACTCGAACCGACCATTCACCGCGAATGCCCAGTCGCCGTCGACTCCCAGGGCGACAAAATCGACCTCGTCGTAGGAGTCGATTAGATCAACTTTTGGGGACAACCTTCTGAAGAATGAGCCGCAGTCATCCACATCGGCGAAGTAGCTACAGCTACCAGCGTCGTTCCGAACTCCCCAGTGCTGACCGTCCGGGCCAAGAGTAAGCCTATCCAGCCTTGAGTTAGGGTCCTGACCGATTTCCCTCCACATATACTTGGATAATTCTTGGAATAGAGGACATCATGATTAGGGGGTCGCGCTAGAAAGCAGATGGGAACCTGTATTTACTCACTTCGCTTTTCCCTCCCTCTTGCAACGTATTTCACATAATAACGCCCATTAGACCCCAAAGAGAAGTCCAGGACATTATCAGTCGCGACAGTTCTTAAAAGACTCTCCAGGTCATCTGGGATGTTGTCCCTGTTGAGCGTTGAGTCCTTTGTCATCTACCCCGTTCTGGTTGAGGACCCAAGGGCCGAGAGAGAGGTTGCTTACCACTTGAGACCTTTGGCGGACTGCACGATCCAAGCGTTCTCTCCACCATACTCTCCGAGAGCAACTCGGTAATGAGCCTTTGGGACAGGCATTCTAACAGGAGGATGGAGGTTAATGGTTGGCTTGTGGGCTCCTTTATACTTTAGGCCAAGTTGGAACTTGAGGTTGTTGGTCGTTGTTTGCCTCGCTTTGTCGACGAAAACAGGCGAGGTTTAGCCTCACCCTCGATATATTTCGTGGTTGATCCATAACATTATACCTTCACACAGCGAGATGCCTCTTATGACTCACGAGATGCGTTCAGGTTACTGTCCCCTTACAATGGTGGTCGTTGGCTTGGCTTGACATTACGTACCCAACAGGGAACACATCAATCTCTCTTATTACTTGGAGGGGTTATCACAGCCTTATACCTAGGAAGGGTCCCCATTGTTTAATGCGGCGTAAACGCTGAGGGCAATTGTCTTGATTAGAGTTGCTCCTCCAGAAAACTACAGGGGGTCTGCTGATTCTTCTATCTTGCTCCTTAGGTGCTGATTCTTACCTCCTTGAGCTTCCATTTCTCATAGCAATTGTCAGATTCTCGCCTTATGTTAACTGTGTTGTTGTGTAGAGTATCGTCTTCATAACGCAACTCAACGTTGCGTTTGGGCGACCAAAATTGATTTCCCCGAAACCCGGCTTAACCGCAAATATAAGGCCCTGACCGAGCCTCCCACCATCCTTTGATCCTCGGGTTGCTTGAATTCTTGTCACGGACTCCTTTCCCACTGTGGCCCGAGGACTAGAGTCTGGCCTCTCAGGTCAGAGATATCCCTGGGAACAGATTTCTGTCGCGGAGGAAGTAGACAGGATGGGTGGCGGATCTTGATGAATTCTATAATGCGTCGTTAGCTTTCATTTGCCCACGAATCAGCTGTTGTAGGGCTCTACAGTGCGAATCAGACTGGAAACTCACGAACTCGCGAAGAGGGTTGGTCATTCGCCTCTACATCCTACTTCTGGTGTTCTTCAACGCCTCTGTCGACCTAAGCATTCGGAGCTAGCCCATACACCACGCAGTTACCCTCCGAGCCGCGCCAAGGAGCCATGTGCATCATGTGTATCACTGGCGCCTAATACAGTCAGTACTAACCGGCGGCTCAATCGGTAACGAACAACGGACACGGTCATATCAAAGAATCCCTGTGGGCGATGCCTATCTCAACACCATGGTGTATGTTCGAACGGCGGCCGCACCACTGATTGGGGGCCAGATGGAGGAAGGGTCATCTGTAGCCAAAGCAGGCATTGCCTGGACCTGGGAGGGCTCACTCCTACCGAATTCGGTCACTCTGGGAATCATGCACGTCAGAGCCAAGAGCCCAACGCACCACCGAAGGTGGTCTCATCTATTCGCCCAAACACTCTCTCCCCCTCACTCAATTAATCGAACTAAATGGCCAGGCCAACTGGGTACAGCCTGACCGCTTAAACCCTCCTCCGCGCCGCTCTCTTCCGTTTCCACGTATTCAATCGTACGGTACCAACGACTCCACAGACAAATTCTCGCCCATCTTTCAGACGCCCAGCAACGCCGAACAGCAATGAACGTGGAATATAATCCTCCATTAGGCACAAGAGTTGGAATTTTCTGGGACTTCGAAGTGAGCACCGATATGGTTGTGGCGAAGACTACGCATGTTCACGGCAGCGGGCGCTGTCTTTGCCTGTTACCGCCCTAGAATTACCCGCTGCCATCGAAACTTAACGGCTGCGACATGGGGAATCGAATTCGTTGTCTTGGTCAACGCTTTGGAATAATTGTTACTTTCAAAGCATACCTCGACCAATCCATCACTTTATGTACCACGATGATGCGGTCTCAGCTTCAAAGTTCGGGTATATCGGTACGCATTCCTCACTGTTATTAAGCTCAGCAGACTGCCTAACCCGTCTCTTTAGTTGAAAGACTGCCCGCGTCCTGACCGAGGCCGCAAAGATGTCGCTGATAAAATGATACTTGCCGACTTGATGGCTTTTGCCTACGACAACCCCCTGCCGTCGGCTATTATCCTAATTTCGGGAGACAAGGATTTCGCTTACGCGATATCAGTCCTGAGGAGTCAACTGTATTCGGTAATCTTGGTCCATCGTGGGAGCAATGTGAGCTCCGATCTGGTGGCACAGCCAGACATCGCTATCGACGGCACTCGCATCTTCGAACCTGGATGGGAGGACATGCTAGCTGGCCTTCCCGACTTACCCAGTCACAGGACGGCGCTCCCTCACCTGCGGGAGATTGAAAATGGCGGCGTCTACATCAACGAGGGCAAGACCCCAGTCCAGCAGAAGGCGGTGCCCACCCAGGCAACCGCAACACAAACCAAGGCTGACGAAGCTAGGGGAGATACCAGTCGCTCCCCCGTACCTCCTGCTGTAGTAGGAGCCGAGTCGGAGCCGAACAAGGAAACTGGCGCAGTGGCTCCGGATCCCCTGAAGGACCACCATGCACCCTCGTCGGAAGGCAGCAGCCAGGCAGATCTCGTCGACAGAGCCATTGTACCAGGTACTCCATCGCGTCCAGAGAGCGTACACAGCGCCTCTTCTGTGAAACATGGGCCCCCTCCCATTCCCCCACGTCCTCCGGGATATCCCTCGGCCAAAATCCCCCAGTGCATGCCTCTCGTGGATTACCCAGAGAGCGGATCCGAAAGCTCGGATGACGGAGAAATCGAGTCAAATCCAGTCGAAACGCACGAGAACACAACCCGTTTGCCGCACCTCGAGGATGGGTCCTCACCCCCAGACATTCACTCTCTTCCCGATTTGACGTCTTCGACAAGTAGCACAGTGCTCACTTCGTCGCTTAAAGAGATACCAGAAGCATTTGTGGATCTCGTCGAAGTCTTAGACCAAGCTCGGTCCATGGGGATCGACTACCTCAATCCCGTGACTTTGGAGCAGATGGTTGTCCACCGAAAACCCGACGTATTAGCCGGGGCACATGTCGAACGGTTTGGGACGTATTTGAAACTTGCCGATACTCAAGGCATCGTTGAATACAATGGGCAAAGTCAAGGCGTGAGATTAAAGGAGATCTTGTAGGCTTTGGGGTCCGGTATCACGTCACATCTCTATATCTTGGTCTACTCCGATATTTTTTTTTGTATATTGTTTCGAAAATTCTAGTTGGATCTCTAGGCAACCTCACGAGCTCAAAATCTTGCTCGAGAGGCAGATACGCTCTCACCCCCTTCAATAAAATCGAGTTCACAGAATCCATCTCGACGAGCCCTGTTTGGAAACCAAGAAATATGTAATATACCAACTTGGGAACAAGCCCCCCGTAGCAGCCTTTGTTACAATATGGCACGTGTGCCCAAGCATCCGCAATCGCAACCAATGCAACCCATGCTGTGAGAACATATGGAAGGGGGTTCAAGAACCTTTAACTCCAATTCCTCTTCAACGATCCCTCAACCGCGTAGTAGGTATGCTTCTTTTTATTGTAGGATAAAGCGGTCGATTGTACGAAAATGTCCAGTTTGACTGCCTCCGCAAGATAGGCAGAGACTAAACCAGGGTTGGTCCACTTCGTTTTGTCGAGCCGGCGAAGTCGATCATAGATTTCGACCTCCGGCCATCCTTCCGGCCTTATGGCCTTTAAAAGTACCGTTACCAAGTCGTGTAGGTGTTCTGGAACCGACGCTCGAGTAAAATTTCGGCTATCCGCTATGTTGCCTGTCGCTGTGGGGTTGCTGATTTCGCAATTGGGGACTGAAATTGATAAGCTGACGGGGAGAGGAGGTACCTGGGATGTCGAGGTGACTTGGGTTATATTGGGGGAACATGAAGGAGGAGGTTGGACCGTTGATGCTGGGGTGGCGACTTGTGTACGGGGAGGGGGGTTGTTGGGCCTAGGTGAAGGCGCTGGGTCCACAAGACGTGGAACATGGTTGTTGCTGACGGGCAATAATATTTGATCTGTTGGGCAACGGTTCCAAACGAACCGGGATTCAGCTTGGGACCCAAAGGCGATGCTTGAGCCAAGTAGTGCGGTATCGGACGAAATAAGTGTAACTTTGAACCGGCGCTGCCTCAAGAGTGAGAGTGTGTATGCTATGTCTGGATCCGCGGAGATGACTACAACAGTGCCTGGGAGCTGACTTCTTAGAGCGAATGCGAATAGATCCACTATTATCATCTTGTCAGCAACCGTCTTGTCACCCTTGCTTGGACAATTGACGACCTTTGGCCCGAAGAGTTCTAGTTGTTAACTGCATAAAAATGGAGCAAGCACATTCAAATCCTTACTGATACACCCGCGTCGTGCAATTGTTGCTTTAGGCTTGCCGCCTTCCACGCCTCCCCCGAAGGACGATCGGGGTCGACATACACATTAAAAGAGTTGATCGACCCGTAGGTCATACCAACGTGCGTGACGGCCTCTACAACTTCAGCTATTGAGGTTGTGTGAGGGCTGGGGCAGCTCTTCAACAAGGGACATAAGGACAACGCAAGTGGAAAGGTCGCTTATATACCGAACAAACCTCGCAATCCCAAAAGATACCAACCACGCCATCCTTGAACGATTCGGTTGGGAAAGTGGCCGACGAGAGGGATAGACTCATTACACTTAGGGATTAAAAGCGAGGGTGGTGGAAGGTACGTAGGACCCGGAGGTCCAAGCTTCACCATTTTGGGACCGGCGCGGACCTTTCCCGATTGAGAAAGCAAAACGTCAACAAGCAAAAGGATACAGGTGCCAGTTTCATGTGTATAATTATAGCGGGGCTGGAACATATACCTTAGTAGCTGGTAACCGTCAGTTTGTTAGAATTTCGTGAGCATATCCACTTAGACCAGCCACCTTCTCTAAATCGATCTTGGAACCTTACCAGCAGCACCTCAGTCTGTTCCTACATAGTTATTTCCGTCAAACAGCACGGCATCACCGTTGTGGCTCGAAGATATGCCAGATGTATCCTTGAATAGTGTCGGACTCTTGGATCGAGTTATGGAGCTTAACCTGGAGCAGATGGTCCCTGCTGGTTAAGGCTCGTGCTGAACGATTTGACACATAGTAAGGGTTGCTTGGAATCAAGGCAATATAGCTGTATGGGCCAAGGAGCGCGATCGAAGGGGATATTCTGGGCTACCGAGGCTGAAATTCACCCGACCTTCTCTCTAACAAATTATGGCCGTGTACATGATTTGGTTCCGCCTTTTAATTATTTACACGACTTCGAAATCCCTCTTATTCTGTACTCGATCAAGGATAGAGGATCGTTCCACCAACAACTGATGCCCCCAGTTGGTGCGATGAGTGAGCTAGCACGCGCCAGTTCACACCTGAAGTCAGCCTTGACGAGAATGCCCGTAGGCCCTCTCCATGTCCGCTGCGTCATTCTCTCAGTCTTTTTGTCCACTGAAGCCAAAGAGCTGATATACCTTGAGGTTATAGTTGGGCTTAGCGGAGGTGTCACACCCTCTGGAACCTGGAAAGCCAGCTTTTCTTGAGCCCATCTTTCACCGCGTAGTAGGTCTTGACGTTCTTGTTTTTCTTCGAAATAGCGACCGTGGTAACCAGTAGACCTATTTGAACGCTCTCTTCCAAAGCAGCCAGTACTTTTCTGATGACATACATATGTTAGCTTCCTTGGGTTCTTACACCGGTGTTCGACGCACCCTGGGTCCTTCCATCTCTTCAGGTCTCGACGGTGAAGGTGATACCCAATCGATTCTTGAGGCCAACCTCTCAGCCTCTCAGCCTGGACGAGCGCCTCTATAATGTCCCGCAAGTGATTAGGAACATCTGAGACGTTTGGATTATCTATTCTTGCTGGCGCGGGTTTAATGTTAGGGGTGTTGACATTGAGATCCCGAGATCTAGGTTTTGGATGGGCGTTTAGATCGGACATTGAGGAACTTAGGGGTCCGTCTGCATCCTCGTGTGCATCAGTGGTGAGATTCGTCTGGGCCCTGAGAAACCCAACAGGATCAGACACTCCTTGAACCCATTTCGCTTTGAGCCCTGCCTCCACGGCATAGTAGTGAAGTTCTGATCTTGTCCTCGTCTCAGGTTTGACGGTGTGCTCGAGGACTCCCAGTCGCACTCCTTCTTCTAGAAGCGCAATAGTCATCCTGAAGTCGGCTTTCAATGTTCAAAGTTCTACGACAAGATACTGCGCAATAAAACTCACGTCTTCTTCCAACCCATCTTGGGCGACGATGCTACTCTCATCTGGATTTCTGCGAGGGGCCATCCCCTTTGGCGTGCCGACTTCACGAGCATATCGACCACTTCGCATAAATGTTCGACACAGATGTTGTCACTTGTATTTGTAGGGTTGGTGATAGTTTCGGGCACATCAGAACTAGCAGCAGGTTGGTAAGGCCTCGGGCTGGACGACGCTGGTTCGTACGACTCGGGTGGTGTCATGGCGGTTTCTTGGTCTGGAGTAACTTCTTCATGCATATTCGAGTCTGTGGTTTGCGAGGGTGGGTCCGTTAGTCCGTCCTCCGATATTTCACGCAAAGACCGTTGGGATCGAGAAGCGGGTGAGCCCAAGCTAAGCGGAACATTCGGGTCTCCGGGAGCAGTTCTCTCGCCACCCAGAGCATCCTCCCACGTAAAGGAGATGTCTGAGTGGGACCTGAGAAGCGTTGCACCATCCGTTGGTGTAGAAGGAGAGGTTATAAGAATCACTTTGAAGCGGCGTTGTCTCAGCAGAGAGACCCCGTATGCTAAGTCTGGATCTGCGGAAATCACGACCAGTGTTTTGGGCGTTCGGTTCTGGAGAGCGAATGCGAGAATGTCGATGATGATGATCTTGTCAGCAACCGTTTTGCCCCTGATGGTCGGGCAATCTAAAACCTGCCCAGATACACGTTATTCCCAAGTATCAGAAGAGCGGCAAAGGTCGTACTGAGATCCCCGAAGCGTGTAATTCCTCTCTCAGTAACTTGTCTGCAGAAGCCGCTGCCCAAGGTGTGTGCTTTGGATATGGTTCCGGGTTAATATAGACATTGAATTGCTTGATATCTCCCGATGCGGGGACCAGGGATCTAATTGCTCGTACGATAGTACTTCCGGTATACCCTTGTGGGTGTGGGCAGCTCTTTGTAAGTATGTCAGCGGGTGTTGAGTGAGCAGACCTTCAAGTCGTTCAAACTGGCCCACCTGATAATCCCAAAATACACCCACAGTATCTTCCATCATCGGGCAGGATAGCTCTGGTACACAGTTAAGCACCGGAGCCCGGTTCATGGTGGAAGTGGAAGTGGCGCAAGCGAGCCCGCATGCTCGTGGCGTGGAGTTGCTGGGAAGGTCCTCGCTGAACTATATCGGGAACCTTTTCGCACAATGTGTACAACAAGTTCGAGGCTTGCTCGGCTGGTGGATCATGCTTCCTTAGAAAGGAAAACAAAGCCAAACAGTGTCGCAAGCACTGCCTTTGCAGGAAAAAAAAAGTCATTCCACCGGCAGGGCATATGGGTTAAGCAAAGCCTGCAGATCGTAAAGCTTCCGGTCATTATTCCTCCCCCATCTGGCGCTCATTAGACTCCACCTGCAAGACATGCAGAGTACCCGCTGGGTTGCTCGCTGCCATGGTTCTGGGTTGGTGGCACGGTGGTCGATGACTGGAATTAATGAGCTGTCTGTAATAGAGGCTTGACTGGAGCAGAAGGTTGGATCGTCGATGTTGGGACGGCGGGTTTTGAGGTAAGGCGGAGGGAAGTTGTGGTTGGGTCCGAGCGAGGATGCTGGGCCCACAATACGTAGTAAATGGTTGTTACTGAAGGGCATTAAAACTTGGCCTGTTGGGGAACGGTTCCAGACAAAGTGGTCGTCGGCTTTGGAACCGAGGGTTGCGATATCGGACGAAATGAGGGCAACCTTGAACCGGCGCTGCCTCAAGAGTGATAGAGTGTAGGCTAAGTCTGGATCCGCGGAGATGACCACAACAGTGCTGGGGGAGCGAGTTCTCAGAGCAATGCAACAGATCCACTATTATCTGTTGTCGGCAACTGTCTTGTCTGCTTTGCCTGGACAATCGACGACCTTTTGCTTCGGTCAGTTCCAATCTCATTAACCGGATTGAGATATGGAACGCAGTAACATGAATTCCTTACCGATACACCTGCGTCGTGCAACTGCTGCCTTAGGCTTGCCGCTCTCCTTGGCCCCTTCAAATGACGGTCGGGGTCGACGTAGACATGGAAGGAGTTAATCGACCCGAAGGCGACAGCAACGCTCTGGATAGCTTCTACAACTTCAGCGATTGACGGAGTGTGGGGATTGGGGCAGCTATTAAACAAGCGGAATCGGTCTCGGGCAGGGTTGGGTGTAATGGGCGGGTATTCCCAAACAGACCTCGTAATCCCAAAAGATACCAACTTCACCATCTTTGGGCGATTCAGCGGGGGAGCAGCCGACGATAGGGACAGGCTCATTTCCTTGTAGCAAAAGCGAGGGTGGAATGCACCTGGTCATGCGTTCATCGGTGGAGGTCTAAACTTCACCATTCTGGGGCCAATGCGGACCTTTCCCGATCGAGAAGCCAAACCACCCGCAAGCAATAGTGTTTCGCATGCATACATGTATAGACAGTTGGCGCATATAGCTTTTGCGAATGGCTGAATCTCTCCGCGGGGGGGAAGGGTTGGTGTTGTAGGAATGAAGTGCAAGCTGGTGGGCGCGCACCGAACTCTTGGCCCATCACCCTGAAGGATGGTTACAACATCGAGCCACCCTACATAGATATTACATCAATACTAATACAATCCTACTCATTTACTGCGTAGAAGGTCAGCGGAAATAATCTGCCACCCGACGGCTCCTCTGTTTGCTGCGTCAATATTCCAAGCCTGACACCCTCTTCTAGATATTCAATAAGGGCCCTAGATTACAGAATAAGGTACCGGATAGCAGCACAAGGTAATTAGGACGTACCGCTCGTCCATCATGATATTCCTTTGGGTCAGCAATTGGCGCCGAACTTCGAGCGCAGGCCAACCCCGCCTTTTTCGCGCCGTACGAAGTAACCCGACGATTTCGTGCAAGTCTTTCGGGTCAAACGAAGCAAGGCCACTCGAATAAGGTGTGCTGAATTCCTGAGTTTGTATGGAGATATTAGCTGGCTGCTGGTTTGGCGCTGTAGGAGACGGGTTCAAAGCTGTCGTTGGTGTGCCGACCGTTCGTGCATTGCCGCCCAGCCCAATCGCAGGTCGATAGGCCCTGGCGTTTGCATGAGCCAATAGGGCGAGGGGTTTTGCCTCGCCCTCTGAGGTATTCTGTCGGTGCACTGGGGGCACCGAGCTGATCGTCGCCGGGCCACTAGGGGGCATGTTCTTTGTCTGACCGATCGAGGGACGCTCCTGGTCTTTCAAGACAACCTCCCATGTCAGTAGTTTGTCAGCTTGGAATCCAGAAGCGATCCCCGTGTCTCCAGACTTGAGAGAAGGCGAAATGACAGTTGTTTTGCAGTGGCGCTGTCGTAAGAGTGAGAGGGTGTAGGCCAAGTCCGGATCTCTGGAAATCACGACCAATGTCACCAACGCGGATCGGTTTGCGGAGGCGAATGTGAAGAGATCGACAATAATCATCTTATCTGCCGCTGTTTTGGTCGATTTTGGACTAGGACAGTCTAAGACCTGTTTCGTGATGGTGATAGTCTCAGGTCTCAGACCTTAGGGTCATTCGTGATCAGAGACGCACCGACACACCCAAAGAGTGGAATTCTTCTCTTAATCCCTTGCCCAGCCTTGTTCGGTGCGTTTCGAGGTCAATATAAACATTAAACGCTCGGATAGATCCAGATGGCAGGGCTATCGACTGAATGCGTTGCACAACAGCGCTTCCAGGGTGATCTTGCGGGGGCGGGCAGCTCTACGGAGCAGGTGTCAGCGTTCAAACCGCTTTGCGCACCCATCAATAGAAATCACGAGAACACACCTCGTAATCCCAAAATACACCTACAACCGGTTCGTTCTGGGTATCTTCGGGGGGTGGACCTGGGTTCATAGTGGCTGTGGATCCTGACGTAGCATGATCGAAGCACTCCTCATATTCGGGGGGTCCACTCCTGCCTCCTTAGGACGGAAAACAAAGTCAAACATTCTATAGAGCGTCGCAAGCACTGTCTTTAGAGAAAAATAATGTCATTCTGCCGTAAGGACATATGCGTCAAGTAAAGGCTGCAGATCGTAAA
>WSTY01000980.1:0-13157 GCA_019633465.1 Tulasnella sp. 417 | reverse complement strand
ATACAGATGCCAGGCCCCTCCCGTCCGGTGAGAATGCAATGGATGTAATCCAGTCCGTGTGACCCGTGAGTGGTTCATCTAAAGGTGTATCTGTCTGCGCATTCCACAATCTATCAGAGCATCTGGATGCTAGAATCTGTCCACTTGGCGAGAACGCAACAGACAAAATCGAGTGGCGTTGAGCGGCGAGAGGTTCACCCAAACCCGCCCCTGTCTGAACGTCCCACAGTTGAATTGTGGAGTCGGAGGATACAGACGCTAGGACCCTCCCATGTGACGAAAATACAACGGGTGTAACCCAGTCACGGTGACTCTTGAGCGGCTTGTTCAGAGGCATGCCCGTCCGGGCGTTCCATAATCGAATCGTGTGGTCGAAAGATGCGGACGCCAGAACGTTCCCGTCCGGCGAGAACGCGATGGATGTAACCAAACCACCGTGACCTGCGAGTGCTTCACCCAAAGATGTGACTGCCTGAGTATCCCATAATCGAACCTTGTGGTCAGAGCATCTAGATGCTAGAATTTGTCCATCTGGAGAAAATGCAATGGACAAAATCGAGTGGCGGCCACCTATGAGGGGTTCGCCCAAAGGCGCCCCTGTCTGAACATCCCACAATCGAATCGTAGAGTCGGCGGATGCAGTCGAACAGACCGGATATAGTGACTTGTACAGTTGCACGGAATGTGAGTTGCAACAGCCCTAAATCCATCACGAATTTTAGTGTCAGCCTGATCATGTACAGATTTCCCGCCAAAGGGCAACTGCGCTGCGTGAAACAACAGCAGTAAAATAAGACTAATATTGTAGCACATCAGAAATGTTAGCAATAAGGGTGCTGTCGTTGGAGATGGTGGAAGGGTCGGACTGAAAAGGCGAGAGTCTTGGGTTTTTGTCTGCCAACTTCTAGAGCAAAAGCCAGCAGGAGCTTAACAGAAGCCAATTATCATGAAATTCCAGAAAGCTGTGTGAAATAGTGCAGGACTGCTTCAGGAAGAAGACTTGAAGAATAGCTCCTACTTCGCTTTCAGTGTTTTCGGGCTGCTACAGTTTTCTTTAGACCGGTATTGCACCATAATCTTTTACGAGGTCTTGGGGTCGGGGCCGAGGAGAGAATGGTATCAGTAGTTGTTGCAATGGGAATATCCGCTTACTGTTCGTCTGTTCGTCGATCGGGATGGGAGCCGTTCAGGCCGGAGTCAGGCAAGGAAGCGGAGTTAAAGCGGATTTCGAGCCTTCCTGCTAGATTCATGTTTGGCAAAAGGGAATGGCCTCATTGTAACGGCGTGCTATCACCACTCCTCTGTTAACCACCATCTGTCTCTCAATTTCTAACCCTACTGGTGCACCATTTATCTAAATGGAAGGAAAGAGAAGGCGAAACGCACCACGACCACAACTATCTGTCACAATACGGGATCCCCAAACCGGCAAAGGATGGCATACTCCCTCCCTCCCCTCTCCCGGCTCCGATATGGACCTTTACTTTACCAAACTGTCGTCCTGGGAGAATTACATCGCCGACTCTCCCAAGCTTCTCATGCCTCCTCCACCTGCGACGCGAAAGCGCCGCCAGAGCCATGCTTTCCAGGCGGATGGGGGAGCCCCAGACAGGGACCTCAAGCGTTGTCGAAGTGGCCCTACCCATCCCCAGAGTCCTATTAATTCGGGTGCTGGCGCCTGGGATCCTCACATTTTAAACCCTCATCGCCGGGACGACCCACCGGCCCCACTAATAGGCAGTGATGCCGCTGACTTAGATGCCCCTGGATCATCTACCTTATTCATGGTAAAACATTCTATGAGGCGTATGATATTGTGCTGCTGACTTCGATCGTCAACCTTCCTAGCTCAACTTCCAAGCACCGATACAGAGCCAACATCGCCCTATAGCATCGGATATGAATTTGGAGAACACTCCTCAATCAAAGGCGGATGATGTGACGGCCCTAAATCGTTTCTTCACTGCACATCGGTAATCTCTACGTCACGAGTGGTCGGTCGATCATCGCACTCACTCAGTCATGTACATTCCAGGGATTCTGATGAAGCATTGGAAATGCCATGGATCAAGTTCAGCGCCGTTGTAGAAGGGGAAACAGGTCGTTATAGACAGCGAAGTGCCACCGCAACGGCGTACGGGGGTTTTAGCGATATTTACCAATCCGATGCTCAACTTCCCGATGGGACGTCAGTCGTTGTCAGTGCGCTATTACACTAGCAAGATCACAATAAGCCAACGAGACTTCATTAGGTAGCAGTTAAATGCCTCCGCGCTGTGAAAATGTGCAGAGACCTTGACTCACACGATATCGATCTCAAACTACGAAGGGCGAGCGCATCTTCTGCCGAACCTTTCCGCACACTCACCTAAATTTTACTTTCGTCTTTCAGCGTCTTGATCGAGAGGTTAGAATATGGACAGCTCTCCAACACCCCAATGTTGCCCCTCTTTTAGGATTTAGCTTGAAGAGGCACTCGGGACCGTGTATCATATCCCCTTGGTTTGCGAACGGAAATATAGTAGCATACCTAGAAACCAACCCTAACGCCGATAGGATGTCGTTGGTACGGTCTTTGTCCTATATTGGTTCGTTTGTCTTTACTCATGCACTCTAGACAGATCCGGCAGGTTGGTGCAGGGGTTTCATATCTTCACGGACTGGATCCGGTGGTTGTTCATGGGGATCTAAAGCCGGTGAGCTGCGAATCCGTCATGATAGCTAATCGGCGACTGATAATCGATTTAGGACAATGTTTTAATCGATGCAGACGGTGTCCCTAAACTGATCGACTTTGGCTTAAGCAAAATCGTTGAAGAGGAACAAGGAGTGGCAGCTGTCAGCTTTTCATCGCTACGCGATGCTGGAAACCCGAGGTGGATAGCGCCAGAATTGCTGCTCGAGGAAGGAGTGTCTCGCTCTTGCAGTACGGACACCTATAGCTTTGGATGCGTGGCTTTCTTTGTAAGTGACCCTTTGTTCTCTTCATATTGTTGTCTGAAAAACAGCTAATCGCGGGGTGTGAAGATTTTCACCGGAGATGTTCCATTTAAGGAAAATTCTGACAGCAAACTGTGTGTTGCTCGCCACAATGGAGCTCAACCCATGCGCAGCGACGCCGACCACCCAAACCTCCAGAAGGAGACATATTTGGCGAAGATCCTGCTCTCCTGCTGGAGCAAGAATCCAGCCCTGAGGCCGAGGATGTCAGTTGTGTGCCAGCAACTGGATCCGACGTACGCGAAGACGGGCAGCACGTCCTTAAGATAATCCCTATCTTATTGTTCCTCCAAGAGAGAAAAATCTTCATCATGCCCCATATGAACCAGAGGTAAACCCAACTTCAGCTGTCCGGTTACGACGGCCCCGGGAACCTAGTATTTCTGTCTCAAACGCCTAATATGTACTCGTATACTAGAAGCCATCAGGGTAAAGCCTTAATAGAGACAACCTTCATTCCCTATTGCTCGCTCGCCAAGTCTCCCGTCCGTCAAGAACCATATATTCTTGCGCCGCAAGGTCTGCTACTAGCCTCTCATTGTGGCCCTACACTCCCACATGAATGTCTGGGGCCTGATTAATCTTTCCTCGAGACTTCCTCGGCTCTCTCACGACGTCGTTTGGTTGAAAGATCTTTAAGTCTTTCACAAAGCTGAGTGGCACCAGGTTCCTTATTGAATCAGGGGCTTGGGGTGACGATGTGGAGAAGACATATTCATCAGGACTTCCAAATGAATGTGCAGGAGCCGTATATCGTTTGGTTTAGGGGGAGCTCGACTTCATCGACAGCCCAGAGATTCAGCGACAGGCAAGTGCCATGACGCCTGGGGCGACGCCCTTTCCAAACAATCGGTCTGCTTTTGAGTAAATTAGAATGTCAATTCTAGAGTTTTATTTCTGATAATAATTTTCTGTGTTTTATACTACCACGTTATCTGATCAATTGGCACTGTGGGCTGCGGGAACCTCCCAGAGGCCCTCAATCGGTTGACTCAACGTTGGGCTTGGTTGCGGACTTAAAATGCACACAATAGTGCACGCATAGGCAAATACCTTATGTGAAAGTGTCTCGATGGCAGTGAAGTAGTGAGGATCTGGGTTTCGAATGTTGGAATAGTAGAAGGGAGTGGGATAGGGCGATTCCAACCCGGAGGAATAGCCCCCACATTTCTCACTTTACCCCTTTTAGTATTCGTAGTAGGATAAATAGAAGTTTGATTACTAGCTACGATTAAATACATGGGACTATTATATTAAATATTTCTCCCCTTCGGACCAGCGTCCTCCCCTCTTCGAGTAAAATCCCAACATCGAGCGGGGAAGTCTTTCTGCTTCGCACACGTGCCCTATTTGTTTTGAATCGGTCACATCATGGCATCCTGCAATCAGGCAATCACTTTTGTCCTTGCTCGGAAGTGTGTGCTGACAATGGCTGTCGCCTCGCTAAACGTCGAAGGACAATTCGAGACTCCAAATCTGAATCTTGGAGCCAAGGAAGCATGATGCAGAGCCCCGACTAAGTGACCTTTTCCTCTCCCCAGATCAATACTTCCAATCTGTCTTGTACGCGACTGAGGTTATAGCCATACATAGAATAAAATAAATAGGCCAATAGGTGGAGCGAGGATTGTGTGCAACTCGGCGGATGGCCGATGCTCCATCAAAGCAAACAGTTAGACTTCAAATGACCCACAAATTCCACGTTCCATAAGAGCTAAATATTTAGGATAGGCTTAAATTGTCCTAGGAATCTCGTGAACGGGAAAGATGCTTCGGAGGAGCTCACGACGAGCCCACATGATGGGTCGGGCCCGATTACGTCCGTCGGTCCCCTTTCCAATCTACCCGGAGATTACATTCCGCCCATCGCCAATTCTCAGTTCAAAACACGCGCACTCAAGTGGATTGGTTCTATTGATTGGTTGAGAAGGAGAGTAGTGGGGAAGTTGGCTATAATCTGAAACCGTTGCGTTGATGCTCATGAGATCCAGCAAAGCCCAGCACAAAATTCTCCCTATTCACATGCACGAGAGATTCTCCCATAAAGCTTATATCTCCAAGCGGGACGGCAACGAATCAACCAGCCGCTCTCCTTCAGCCGCTCTCCTTTGGCACCAAGTTCCACTTAGCACATTGCATCCACGCTCTTCATTGTGGATTTTGAAGACAATAGTTCTATTGTAACCTTAGCTTGCAACCCAGATAACCTCGGGCCGGACAACGGTTCTAACGGCATGGTTTCCATTAATAGTACCCTCAGCGAACCCGATAGCACCTTCCACCCCGCGGCGAAACCAGTCGAAACCGCAATCGCCAATGCACCCAACACCAGACATCATAAATCAAGGCTAAAACCGCATTCACAATGTGCGAGTGAGGATGCCGCAAGCTACACAGCCGATGAGCGAATCAAATGATGCTGCGGGGGTAGGGGTCAAGGGAGCATCTCAACCATAGAGGTCACATATACATGAGAGCTACATCGAACTAGATATCATACCGTTGAAGACGTTTGGCAGAGCCGGATGAGGCTGGTAACAACCCCCCCCCCCACGAGATGACGCTTGCGCAAAACCTTCATCTCAACCCGAAGACGACATGTCGCCATCCTTCCCTCCATTAGATTGCTCCCCACCGAAGAGCCCGAGATAGACATAGCCTTGGCCAAAACTGAAGTGAAGAGGTTTAAAATCTCGTCAAGTTCATGGAGCCACGATGAAGCTGGAAGAGGTTCGACGATTTGAGGAGTGTGAAGTGGTTCGACGAGAAAATTGGAGCATGCGGAAAAATTGGCTAATCCGTAAGCTGCTACGAGCAAACCAAGAGGTCAAGGGGCAGGTGCGCGGCTTTGATATTCTATGAGGCAACGAAATGGTCTTGACGGACACCATTTCCCCGCACGTACTGATTCATCGGTCGATAGTATATGTAGCTCCCCCACTCATTGCCGCTTTACTCCAGCAGAGTCACGGCACGAAACCCTTTTTTTGAAGTGACAATATTAGCTCCGGTGCATCTCTCGCCTCTCCAATCCTTCTCTGTGCATCCCCTGACCCTTAGCAACTCCCCGATGGACCCTCTTCCTTTTCCTAATTGGTTCCTCATTAAATAACGGGCACGAACTTCAAGCAGATACGGTAGTCGATTAATAATTTGACGCTCGTTTACCGTATCTTACCTAATCTAGTATGGGCGAACGCGCACCTGAGAAGGGCTCGCCCACCGCCCAAACCCATAATAAGGTGCCCCAACGTCACTTTCCCTGACAATACCTGCCCCCCTCCACCATTCTTCCGTGCCCTGAAGCTACAACGATATATCTACCTTCGACAATATAGGTCAATGGAGAAGGCAGAATCAGGCGTCTTATTTTGCTGGCTTTCGGAGCTCGGCCGAGAGCCCCTGGAACAGCATAGGTTGCAGGAGTTGGAGCATTGGTACTGCCTGTAGGTTGTAGGACTAAATTTTCCCTGAAAAATAACGTCATAAAAATGCGGTCATCGACATCTCAAGAGCGAGTTGGGTCAGGTGGCGAAGGCAAAGGCAGATTACGGCCGCAAAGTGGAAGCAGGCGTCAAATATGCTTGTGGCCGCAATGGTAGCAAGGACTACCCCGAAGCCATTAGTAGTTCTAGGAGAAGCGACAGCTGAGAGACTAGCTTTTGCGGCCATAACAGTATCTCTGGCTGATTTAGCAAGATATATCCTATCCCGTTGGACAGATACATCGATACTGCCTCGGAATTTCACTCGTATAGGATGTGGCTGAAGTCCCCACACCCGCCGGTCGGTCCCTCAAACGACCATCCGTGTTGCTTCCCTGTCTCCCACTTCGCATTTCATCAGCCCTCCTCCAACAGCTACGACTGACCTCGTCAACGAAGCGCCAGGACTACACTAAGACTCTACGACTCCCATCCAGTCGGTCGAGAGCGTTGGATCTGCAAAGGGGAGCCGATACAATGTATCTGTTGGCGGAGACTGGCGTCGCCGCTTATATAGCTAAGGTTTTGTTCGTTGAGTTTCACGGCCCAAATACAGCGGCCTTCGTGTCGATACATCGTTCTTGACGGACCTCTATTGACATCGCAAGTGAAAAGGCTTTTATTTGTTTAGGAATGCCATATGACTTCATTTTAAATCAAGAGATGTCGTAATACACAAAAAGGATGCAACATCATGCGGTCATTGTTACTGGAGCGTGTCGGCGATGTCAAAAATGGAAAGGGACTGGTTGCAGATGATCATCAAGCTCTGATGAGAAACGCGGATTTGCAGTGATTCTTCAGTCCAATACTGCGCCGGAAGCCATAGAAGACGAGAGGAGCAGACGGTAACCCAATGATCTTGGAAGCTAAGAACACGGTGCCAGTGTGGAAGAGTGTGTGGGGCCCACGTGTCTGAAGGTCATATTATCAGTAGTGGTAAAGCTGTAAAAGTGACAGTCATATGGACCACAATGGACATACTGGCTTGTGATAGAAGAACGAAAAACATCAGGCTCCTATGACCTTTCAGTGGCTCATCTAAAACCGTCGCGTTCTGAACATCCCACAATTGAACGGTGCCGTCCTCGAATCCCGACGCCAAAACCTTGTTGTCAGGCGAGAAAGCCACGGAAGAAAGGTGGCCATCGTGATCTTCGAGTGGTTGACCTAGAGATGTTCCGTTCTGGGCATTCCATAGTCGTATTATACCATCCCGGGATCCGGATGCCAGAACTTTTCCGTCTGGAGAGAACGCCATGGCGCGAACCACGTCTTCATGACCTGTAAGGACCTCACCCAAAGGCGATCCAGTTTTAGCATCCCAAAATTGGATTGTTTTGTCTAGAGATCCGGATGCCAGAGTTCTACCGCTTGGGGAGAACGCAATGGAATAAACTCCGCCACTCTGATCAGTGAGTGGACAACCTAAGGGTCTTCCAGTCTGAACATCCCACAACCGAATCGCACCATCGGAAGATCCGGATGCCAGAGTTTTGCCATCTGGTGAGAACCAAACGGAACGGATCCAGCCGCTATGCCCTGTGAGTGGTTGGCCCAGAGGTATCCCAGTATTGGCACACCACAACCGAATCGTGCGGTCGGTGGACCCAGACGCCAGAACCGTGCTGTCCGGCGAGAACACAACAGAGGAAACAGGGTGTTTGTGACCCGTGAGTGGTCTACCCAAGGGCGTCCCTGTATGAGCATCCCACAATTGAATGGTGCGGTCGAATGATCCGGACGCCAGAACCTTGCCGTCAGGCGAGATTGCAACAGAGCGGATACTGTGGCTGTGATCTGTGCGCGGTTCGTGTCGAGGTGGTACGACCTCAGTATCCCAAGACCGGATGGTTTGATCGAGGGAGCCGGATGCGAGAAACTTGCCGTCCGGTGAGAACCACACGGAACGAACCGGCTGATTGTGACCTGTCAGCGATCCACCCAAAGGCGTGCGACGTTGAACGTTCCACAACTGAATCGTGCTATCGAGGGATCCGGACGCAAGGACCTTGCCATCTGGAGAGAACGCAACGGAGTAAACACCGTTAAGGTGACCTGTGAGTGGCCCAGCCAGCGGCTTCCAGGGTTCAACCCCAACATCCCACAATCGGATCGTACGATCCAGGGATCCGGATGCCAGAATTTTTCCGTCTGGCGAGAATGCAACGGAGAAGATCCCGTCTTCGTGGTCTTTTAGTGGTTCACCCAAAGGCCTCCTATTCCGGACATCCCACAGTATAATGGTACAATCCAATGATCCGGACGCAAGAACCTTGCCGTCAGGAGAGAAGGCAACAGAATGGACGAGGTCCTCGTGTCCGATGAGTGGTCCACCAAGAGCAGCCCTGGTTTGAATATCCCATAATCGAATGGTATGATCGTACGATCCAGATGCTAGGACATTCCCGTCTGGTGAGAACGCAACGGAATGAACCCCAGCATGGTGACCTGTGAATGCATCACCCAGAGGCGCCCTCGTTTGAGCATCCCATAATCGAACCGTGCGGTCCAGGCTTCCGGATGCTAGAACGTTGTCTTTAGGCGAGAACACAACGGACTGAACGATATCATTGTGTCCTGTGAGCGGTTCGCCTCGAGGTGCGCTGGTTTGAGCATCAAACAGCTGAACCATGCCATCTTTCAACCCGGCTGCCAGAGTCGCACCGTCTGGTGAAATTGCAATCGTCCAAACGGGAGCCCCAGTTGATCTTGTCCACACGTTAGGTGGCCATGTTAATGGTTGGATACCGCGTACAGTTCGAATTTTAGCATGCCTCCCATACCAATCCCACAATCTTGTCTTTTGTGGACAGTGAGGGAGGGCAGAAGCATAGATGTGCAATGCCCCAAACGAAATTGGTTCCGAGAATGCGGCAATAAATCGCTTGACATCACCCCACAGATCGCTGAGTAACTTAGACTCGGGTATCTCCGTGGGGCATTTCTGTAATCATAATTCAGTTCCTGCCATCAGGTAATGATAGGGGCTGTCGCTTACCAAGAGCCACTCGTGCACACGCTTTGCTGCGAGAATCGCTTCAGTGGTAGCTCCCACGAGACTCATCACTTCAAGCCAGTGCATGAGCTTCGCTTTGCTGAATGTATTGAAATCAGATAGCCAGCCTCCCGGACCACCCGTTCCTGGCCCCGACCACACTACCCCCCGGGTCAGATGAATGGACCATGCCCCGCAACAGTAACGAACGGCTGAAGGTATCTCCCGGTTGATGAGGTCCTGGTTTTCTGAGTTCGGCTTTGAAAGGTCGGACAAGTTACAGATATTCTCCTTGAGACATCGTACCATAATTGCGAGGCATAGGTTCGCCAACCTCTCATGATGATGAGTTAGATTGATGTAGTAGGGCCTCCCCTCGCTTCGTCGTTTATCGGTAAGGAGGTCACGGACCGAGGTGTGGACGAGATCTAGCGGTTCGGTGGATGAGGCGGGGATGAGTAGGAGGGAGCTCAGATGCACCATAACATCATGACGCAGCGCCTGGATGATGTCGTTTTGATCCAACCCTTCGAAGGTGACGTTGTTCCCATAGAGGCCGGCGATGACTTCAAGGGAAACAGTATGTGGCGCGGCTACGATGGTCCCTAGTACCGAGCGTAAAAGCTCTTGCCTCCCTTCTAATCCAACGCTATTGAACGCCGTTGAAAGGATTTGATCATACAAGCGATCCAGACCCCCCCACTCCCACGGTCGCTTGAGTACAACTTGCAATCGAGTCTTGGGATACCCTCCACCAATGTATGTGATGGCGGTACGGGCCCATTGGAATAGACCCTGGGACATTTCTGCAAGGGTTATGACATCCCTGGAAGACGGCCAGTCTTCCTGAAGACCATGGTCTCTCCTGATTCGTATGCAGGCTTGTTGAATGAACAGCGACAGGTCTTTCCTGACGTCGAACAAAAGGTCCAGATCCTCTGATTGCCATCCCTTAGGTTCGAGGGCACGAAGGAGCGGCGCCTCTGGACGGCATGTAAGGAGGAATTTGACATGGGGGCGAAGGGATGAAGAGTGTTGATCGATGAGCCGGACGAAGTCTACGGCGTCCTCGACACAATCGCATTCGTCCAGACCGTCCACAACAATGAGGATGATGTGATTCTCGTGTTTGAGTTTTTCAAGGGGGGCGACCAAAAGGGTCTTGAACTGCATATCGAGCCGTTGGTCGGCAATATCTTGATTTTGTTGCAGGCTATCGAAGACCGCCCTTTTGACCTCCGGAACCAAGCTTCTCCCAAGCTGCCTTGCGAGAGCACAAATAACACGCTTGTTGAGATTGTTCTGCCGCCGGAAGTGAAACACCGCGCAAGATGCTTGGTGCTCCCAGTTGTGAGCCACGGTTGCGGCAATGGCGGACTTGCCGCGACCAGCCATCCCGCGGATATAAAACACGCGATGAGGGCTGGACATATCCCTGATCCACCTGTCGATCCGCTCCAATGTCTTCACTCTAGTTCCAGGCCAGCAGACAACGTCCTCGATCGCGTTCCCCTGGGCTCCGTATTTTCCATCTCCAAGCAAGTTCGATAGATAACGCCGCTGCTGTTCCAATTCAGGGTTTTCTGTCCATCGATTTGTCAAAATTATCCTTACTTTCGGCTTGAAGACACTTACCGAGTTCCTCAACGAGACTAGCGGTTTTCAGATTCACAAGTGGCTGATGATGATAGATGTAAGGCAGAAAAGTGGATAGCGGTGGCTCGTCACTTACTCGAATCGCGTCGAGCACTTTCCGGACGACTCTCATGATTCGGTCGTCACGCGAAGAAACTCCAAACCGCAGGATAGCCAGATCGTTGATAGTCCCGAGCACATTTTGGAGTTCCCTAGTACTTGCATCAGCGCGCTAGTACCGTTTTCATGGAGGAAAAAGACACACGCTTGTATTTCAGTGACGCGGGCTGCCATTATCCTATTATCATGGCGTTTGCCCAGGTCTTCGAGGAGCATGGCCAGCTTGCATGTATTGCGCTCTAGTCGTTCAATAGGTTCTCCCTCCCTTCCCATGGCCTATGAAGCCGGTTCTAGCGGAAGGAGCGACGAAGGCAACACATCGACTATACCTGAACTAATCCAACCAAGCCAAATCCCACCTTCACGATAGCCTCCGTGTATCTCCCCATAACGGGAACTACTTTACAGCCCACCTCCAACCTTTCGAAAGCGCTCTTGGCCGCGGGCCACCCTCCTTGGTTCGGTTCCCCCAGTCTTACCGCTTGGGTCGAGCCAAAGTCGTCCCTCGAGAACGAATTAGGGGCGCGAGAGGCCAAGGTCCTTTCTTGCGGCGATCCACCAGCAGTCTATATGTGGCGGTTTTAGATAATGCACCCCATTGGACCGCCCGAGAGCGGGGACATACTCCAAGATGCATGGGAAAACAGCCGCTAACTCCATCGTCATTGTCATTCACAGACCGAAGATAAGATCTTAGGGTTGCATCGGATGGGTCGAGGCTCCATCCCTAGACAAGACGAGCATGCCTTTCAGGACGTGACCTGGCGCGAAAGATTTTGAAGGCTCACATCTACTAGACTTTCACGCATTATCGTCGCCTAATCCTAAGATTGAATATGTAGTTGAACAAGATATTGGCTAGGAGGGGACTGGGAGTCACGATGGTGGATGTTCAACTGCGCAACAAACGAGTTTGTTCTTGGTGAGGTGCCGCACGACCTCAACGTTTTCGAAGCTAGATCACCCTCAATTGAGACGGTTACTGCAAGACGATGCACAAAATATAGTGCTTCCAGCTAGGCAGTTCGTGAGTAACCTTACACTTTTCTTGGATTGAGTGATTCACACTTCCGGTGTCCCTTAGCCTTTGCTTGTCTCGTCCAGAAACTAGGAAATCAGGACAATCGTCGCGCAGCTGGTACCTAATCGACATTTCGGCGCGCTAGCCAAGGCTTTGATATATGCAATGAGAACTTGTTAGGGACCGTGAACGGAAATCGGTGGCGGGCCCCTCAGATAGTGCGAGCACCTTGGCAGCCAGCCGGATGGAGATCTGAAGGTTACAACAAAGAAACAAGGAGATGGAAATGTTGTACATCCCGACAAGTGATATATATATATCGATAACCGTGACAAAGGCCTCACTGCTTGAACACCATCTTGCCTTGAGCCTTTCTAAGGGCCTTTTTGCGTTCCTTCTCTTCATACTACAAACGTGAACGAAGAGATGAGCACTTTGGTCCCAAATAAATAATTCGTCATTGTGTACCTTGCGCTGCTGTTCAGTGGTCATGCCGGCGAGCTTCTCTTCCTCGGCCTTACGCTTGGCAGCGCGCTTTGCTTCTTCGGCCTGAGCGAATGATTCAGGATTAGACGTCACCGACTAGCAACTCGTAATAGGAGTAGGGACTTGCCGCTTCCTTCTCCTCCTCGGTGGGTTCCGCGAATTCTTTGGCGAGAGTAGCATCCAGTTCAGTTCGAGCCTTGACGAGTTTCCGAGCAATGTGCTGCGGCAAAGAGGGTTGTCAGCGAGGGGACCCGATGCTCAGTCTTGAGGGCCCAATTACCTCGTCCTTGAAGGTTGGCTTGGTGTCGAGCCAGTCGATCAAATCGAATACAGCTTGGACCAATGGAATGGTGACGCCGGCCTCGGACTTGGGAGGGAGGTTGAGTGAGAGAATGACGTGTCGTTCCTTCTT
>WSTY01000979.1:0-13158 GCA_019633465.1 Tulasnella sp. 417 | reverse complement strand
GTTTCTGATGAGGCACCTGCTTCACACAGCCCTGCGGTTGAGAGGTCGGCACCCCCGCTGTGTCTCCAAACCGTCGAGTCTAATGTCTTCGCGACTTCTGTAGTTACTCAACCACACGAAGTACATCTACATACCACCAAAGCCTTCTTGAACATATCCCAAACGTTCTGCTCCTTTTGATAGGTATCCCACCTAGCATCATCTCCCTCCGAACAATTCGGTGAGCGGATCGTAGCTCCCGAGTGGGCTCCCACTGACCTTGCGCATAGATTAACTGGGCTCTTCACCCTTACCCTATACCGTATCGCTTGTACTGCTTCGTTCCTGGGTGTTGCTGTGGCGACCATCCTTTTTTATGCAGGTGAACACCGAGCTCCTGTTATTACGTTCATAGTAAGTGGGTGGATGATAATGATGTGAGAGCTGTTTATTCGCTTTTTGCCTCATGTTTTCTTTCTACTAATTCGATTGACAGTTTAATCCACTTGAACAAACGTCGGGGCGCGGTCCGTGACTTCTTACCGTGGTTCTTCCTCGTCGATTACAAGATAGAATGCGTGTTCATAGGTAAATAGGGTTTCCTTTCGTCGCTTCGTACCTTGGGCTGATGATGCGTTTACCAGGCGCGGTTCTTGTCCAACTAGGTAGGGATTGAGCTGGTTCGGGATGCAAGGATATGCTGATTATTTGCGGCCCCCTCCAGGAATAGCTTATGCTTTGCCCGTCATTTTGATAAGCTGGTTCAGTGTCATCGATAGGGAGCACAACGCTAGAGAGCAAATTGTTTCCCGTTTCCTGACACTGGAAATATTCGCCGGTATATTTGCGGCTTCTTGTGGCTGGTCGGAGCACATTCCAACGGCCTGTCTTGAACGTATCTCTATGCTTATTGGGGAGCAAATCCAAATCCTCACGCCTCGGCTTGCTATGTTGATTTGTCTTTATCTGATGGGAAACCATGAGCAGGTATGTTCAACCACTTCCCTTGCACGCGAAGTTTGAGTAACAGACGTATGTTGTATCTGTATAGGATCTAGGCCCTATCTGGAGATTTGTGCTGGTTCCGTTAGGGTCGTACATTGCATCGTTTCTGATTTACGTGCTTGTAAGTAAGTTGGCCATATGCCGACGTGAGCGCTAACAACGTGTCTTGCGTTCCAGCTATCTTTGCTTGGGAGCCTCCTGAGCACCGGAGCTCGAGACATAGAAAACCACGCAAGTCATTCTGAAATTCAGAATTACGTGTAGTAGATATATGGATAGTTTGTTATTATGCTTCGGAGTACCGATTCGAGACTACTCTGGAACCGGAAGCTGCTCGTGCCGTCTTAGAATCCGGCATCACATGTAACCCAGATAGACACGAATTTCAGGCGACTATTGGTGCTGACTTGCCCTTCAACCGTTAATGATCTCGAAATCATGCATCGCGTGCTCTGTAGCAGGTGCAGACAAGCGTGGGGCTAGTATTATGAGATCAATTGTTGTGACACGGGATATCCCGGCTCTCCGCTTATACGGTACATGCCAAGTACTGCTGGCCGCTTGCTTCCCCAAAAGGATGCCACAAGAATACCCATCTCCAGGTTCGCCATCATTCTATCCTTCTCGCTTTCTCAAGGTTGACATCAATGTCGCGGTCCCCTGCATTGACTGATCCCGACATTCGAATCTGGACTGGAGGCCAACAGCGGCGTCACAGCGCCGCATCCGATCAGAAACACAACTAGACAAAGGCTCCAACCCATTCAGTACTCTAACACACACTCACGATGTCGTATTCGGACTTGATCCTCGAAAAACAGCGCTCAGCTCTAACACCGGGCGGAATCCTGCTCGACTTTCGGTCGACACACTGCAATTGCCACCCATTCACGCGCTGTCCAACCGCAGCGGCACCGCAGACGAACCCGCCGTCGTCGAAATCAGCGGCAAGGGCGGCTCCGGGAGTAATCTCGTTTGCGCACCCGGTGGACCGGAATTACGAGAAAACCGAAATGTGGCCTCGTCAGATGGGACGGCCTTGAGAGTCCAGAGGTACGCACCGACCACCATCACGGTCCCATCCCTTCCACCTTGCTGACTCTTGTATGCGGTGGTAAATAACAGTTATCGGGAGCTTGCCCGGCTCCCCACCCTTCAGCGTCCTTGGCCAACACATCCCCGAATCCAACTCTCGCACACCTTGCGGTCCCCACCACCTCCCTATTTGTCGCCAGCTACGACGTGGGCCCACTCTCAGAGAAGTACGGTCGCAAGTCCGTCAGCCTCGTCGCCTTCTTCGTCCACACGGCTTTCCAGTTGGCAGCGAACCGGGCGGAATCCCGCTCGACTCCCGGGTCGACACTCTGCAGCTCCCTCCCATCGACTCGCCCTACAACCGGAGCAGCATCGCAGACGAACTCACCGTCGTCGAAAGCCGCAGCAACGACAACGCCGGGGGCGACCTCGTCGATGGGCCCGGTGAACCGAAATTGGACGAGAAAACCGAACGCGACCCGTTCCTCGTCAAATGGAACAGACCTGACGATCCTGAAAATCCAAAGGTACGCACGCACACGCCCCTCTCCTCCCTATCATCCTTACTGACTCTCATCCTTCGTTTCTTCAGAACTGGGCGGTGTGGTACCGATGGTACATAATAGGCATCGCAGGCCTGCTCGTCCTCAACGCGACCTTCGCCTCCTCCGCACCCTCCGGCACCCTCGGCCAACTCATACCCGAATCCCACCTCTCGCACACTTTAGCGGTCCTCACCATCTCCTTATTCGTCGCGGGTTACTGCGTCGGTCCACTCCTGTGGGGGCCTCTATCAGAGCAATTCGGGCGCAAACCCGTCCTTCTCGTCGCCTTCTTCATCTACACGGGCTCAGCTAGCATCCTGGTCTTCCCCTTCCTCGGTGGAACCTTCACTGCTAGTCCATTGACCACTTCGTGTGGGATCATCGCTCACATCTGGGATGCGGACGTCCGTGGCAAAGCACTGGCGCCCTTCACCCTCGCGCCCTTCGCCGGACCCGCCATCGGACCCATCGTGGGTGGGTACATCGATGTTGGGGGTGCGAGCTGGAGGTGGTTGTTCTGGGTTCTGGCCTTGTTCGCTAGCGCCTACTTCTTCCTCATCCTGTTCACCGTCCCCGAAACCTACGCCCCCGTGATCCACTCGCGCAAAGCCGCCAGGAAGAGACAGGAAACCGGCGACGAGCGGTACTTCTCCAAATTGGAAGCGCAGGACGTGCATTGGAAGCAGAGGATGGAGAACATTTTGGGCAGGCCGTTCAAGGTTTTGTTCATAGAGCCCATGTTGATCGCCATTACCCTTTACATGAGTGTAAGTCTACCCATGTTTGATATCTTATTTTTAATTGATTCTGACTTTATTTCCTTTCGACCAGTTCGTCTATGGCTGCATCTACCTCCTCTTCGAAGCTTACCCCATCGTCTTCACGATTGGTCACCACCTCAACGCGGGCGAAAGCGGGTTGATGTTATGTTCATCCCACTCTTCTCCGGAGGCGTCCTCGGCGTCATCATCGTAAGTCCCCCACCCCTCGGGTTCTTTCCATTTCTCTCGAGTCTACCCTCCCTTTTTTTTTCCGTTCCTTAGTACCTCATCTACTTCAACCCCTCGTACGAAGCCCAAATCCCTAAATACGCTCTCAGGATGGTACCACCGGAACAGCGCCTCCTGCCAGCCTTCTACGGCGGACCGCTCCTCATGATCTCGGTCCTGTGGTTCGGATGGACCAGCTACAGCAACATTTCCCTCTGGGCGCCCTTAATGAGCGGCTTGTTCATGGGTCTCAGCGTGGTGTTCATCTTCGTACGTCCCCCTTTTCTCACCCCCTGCCAACCATTGGTCACTAAATTTTTCCCGGTTACAGCTCGCCTTGTTCAACTACATCATCGACGCATACCTGATGGTCGCCGCCTCAGCACTCGCTTCCAGCACCGTCATCCGATCCGCATTCGGCGCCGGGTTCCCCTTGTCCTCCACCCAGATGGATGAGAAGCTCAACCCGAAGTGGGCGTCGACGCTCCTGGCAGGCATCGCGCTCCTGTTGCTCCCCATCCCGTTCGTGCTGTACCGGTACGGCGCCCACATCAGGAGGACGCTCCTACCCCGTAGCGTCAGGTTCTGCAGCGAGTCCCGTCGAAGATTGATTCCATTGTTCCCCGCTGGTAGCACAATGGGCCATGGTGGAGTGTCTGTTATATTATTCTAGTAGTGTCGGTGTGGTAGAGCCAGGGATGAAGAGGGTTTGGGAACGGTGGTGGTGAAAGAGGAGGGGCATGGCCACTCATCAACTTGTCCCGAGATAATGGAAATGACCCTCGTAGTGCATTGCCTCTTCGTCTGTGATCACAAAACGGGGGAGTTCGCTCCACTGCTAATTATAAGATGCAATAGATAAGCTCGGAAGAGGGCAAAGCGTATTGTATCAGCTTTCTCAGAGAGCATTTTGGCCAGGGTGTGCGCGTAAGTTGTCCACAGGGAGTGACTGTATAGGGTGGGGCTCCGCAGCACTTGTGCCTCTCGTTTGGTCCGTCGTCCTTCATCATCCCACTGATATCGATATAGCTTTTGTAGTGACCTCCCACATTTCCATTAACCTTTTCCCGGAACACCTATCACTTGGGCCGCTAAAAAGGAGAAAAGAGAGAGAGAGAGACTTCTAGTGTTGGAAACCTACTAGGGGCAGCGAGGCGGCCTTTTTCGAAGAAGGGATTCCGGGAAAAAAAAAGAATCAGTCAATAGTGATGGCCAATCAAGGCCATGTGTGTTTCTTGGTTAGGGGTGCCCTTCGATGCAGACTTGAAGACTACAATAAATGGACTGTCACGACAACTTTCTCGTTGCTGGTGCCCGGGTTGGAAAACGATGCAAACAATGTTCTCTGTTGCTCCCCCGTTCCGGGTCTGCGATGCCATCGAGGTGTATTGAAAGCGAGCATGTCGCGGTCCCTGGGGTTAAGATGGGTTCCGCAATCTCAACAGAGGGACCCCTTCGACGTGTTCGCATAGCTTTAGGGTTCAACTTCGAATCGCTTGGCGGCGCGGTGTTCAATATAGTTTTAGCGGCATAGAATATCGAAGATTCAATGAATTTCCTTCCATGGGAATGTCGCTCTTGGCTACGCACCCGATTTCCATCTTAGGAAATACCCGGGGACTCAGTCGCGTATATAGCGGCTGAACTTCTTGTAAGTTTGGAAGCCATCTATTCTCTGTCACCTTTCCTCACAGACACTCCTTTCTTCAAAATGAAGCTCTCCACTCTCCATTTTGCTCCATTGGCTGTACTTCCCTCGCTTGTCATCGCGGCCGAAACCAATTTCCTTTCCAACTGCATCCGTAGAAATATTTACGATAACTTTGACAGGTTTCGAGGACTGTTATGCTCATAGTGCAAGGGGGTTATGTTAAACTGTAGCTCACTGATTTGCGTGAGCTTTGGTTGACTTCATGTGGATAGAGACCATTCCCAGATATATACACTCCTGTCGCTTGTTCGAGTCCCGCGGAGAGATTTTCCTTCGCTGAAGTGGATCCAGGGTTTTATCGCTTCCACCCCCTATCGCCCATCCTCCCACTTGAGTTCCTAAGGATCTTCGTAACTTGGGGTGCCCTCCTTCGGAAGGCATTTACCGACTTGCCATCTGTCAGGATGTGAATCCAATGTGCATCGCGTTGCAAGATCCAGACGATGGGCCGAATCCTTGCATAGACTAACCATAATCCTACCCAAGTGTTTGTTGTTCTACCACCACAGAAAATCTCAAAGCGCTCTACGGTAATATATCCTCGAAGAGGTCTCAGAAGAGATAGAATCAGCAGAATAGCCAAAGGCATCGACGCGTTGATCAAATTCATCGTCCACCCCCCTAGGGAAGAACCGCCTGTCTTCTATAGCATACCCCCTCGGTTATTTAGAACCCATGCTCCTGCCCCCAATCCTATCAACACATGACTCTCCGTGAATCACCGCAGCCCGCGGAACCCGTTCTCCTGAATCAGCGATGACCGAAAGATGCGTCTCGCTACAGTACCCCAGATACAACACCCAGAAAGCCCCGGGTCCACCTCTCCTTTCCGCATCTCGACTAGAAATCTTCGATTAGCTCCAATAGTTAGTATTCTTATATGGTACTGATCTCCGCGCCGGTCTGAACTGTACCTTGGCCTCCTTGAGACAGCCTGGTGGCAGTCTAAATACAAAGAAATCACACACACCCACACCCACAGACACAGATCTACAGCAGAAGTTGGGAGCTGAATATTATGTTCATGCAGAACACTCCGATGATGGTGTTCTTGTGGTGGATGGATCAGCTACGTCGGAATCTCCCTCTGTGCACCCTCTATTCATGGGTCTGAGCGTCAGCATACTACGTCCCTCCTTTTCCCTCCCCCACCCCACCACAATTTCACTAATCTCCCCCTCCTTGAAGCTCATTATGTTCGACTACATCATTGGCGCATACTTGATGGTTGCCGCCTCGACACTCGCTTCCAGCACCATCTGAGTTGGCCTTTCGAGCCTTTCTCCCCCGTCTCCGCCTAGATCTCAGAGAAACTGAACCTGAGATGGGTGTCGACGCTCCTGGAGGTCACCCGCCCCCTCCGTTGCTGCCCAGCCTGTTTGTGTTGTATCGATACGGTGCCCACGTTGGAAGGACGAGCCGGTGCGGTACTACCTTGCCTAAAGTGAGAGATAGAGAGAAGTATAGTACTCCCGACGATGAAATGTGAGCTTATTTAGCTTGTCGCCTCATCCGATGTCGCATATACTCATTTTATGCCATCTACTCTTCTTCGTTATTGCTTCATAGCCCACTACCCCTCCCATCCACTGTGGCCGGCTTGCCCACCCGCCCTCACATTCCACCCTTTCCAGACATAAAAGAAACCATGTAGTATTTCCGTGAATAGACGAACGAAAACTTTACGCAGTTGGGTCGAGCAACGTGTTTCTGTCTGGTTGGCTCTCGGTTGGCTCTGGCTCTGCGAATGTGGCGACAATGAGGAGGATCACGGGTCATCGCTGGGGCAACAAAGGATATTTCATTTGATCAATGATTCGTTTTTGCCTGGGTTTCTAGGTTATGAAAGCTTGCAAGTTGCAGGGGTGGAGCGAGCCAGCTGGTGCTCTAGCTTATTTAGGAAATCGGGCGCGTAGTCGAATAACGGCATTCTACGAAAAGAGATCAATCTATCGATTCTTCGATATCTTATGCCGCTTGTAATATATACTTTAATAGCGCACCGACAAGACAAATTTGGCAAAACCAGGGCACAGGACCGATCGCGGATGGCCCTCGTTCGAGATAGGACCAAAGAGGTTAGATGCAGAGAAAACGTTGCCACCACCAACCATAAATACACGATGACACGGGAGCTGGCATGCAACGAGCGACAAAGGCTGCTCGTCAATGAGCTCGTTAGCCCAGGCCCCCAAGCATGCATCGATTGCCCCATATCCTAAACTACGATGACACGGGGAATTGGCAACCTAAAAAGTGACAAAGGCAGATATTCATATAAATCGTCAGCCCGGGCCCGGGGCATGTCGCCGGCAGCCAGAGACTGTGTTCTCCTCCGCGTATAAAGCGGCTGGGCTGCGACACGTTGGCTAGGTGGTATTCCCCGTCAACAATCCTCCAATCATGTCGCCACCGCCCCTCTCCTCCTCGTCCTCCCTCTTAAAAATGAAACTGTCCACTCTTTGTCTCATTTCCTTTGCTAATTTTCTTCCATACATCTTTGCAGCCTCCGCTCCGCACGGTGGGCTGGATGGCGCCAACGCATTTCCGATTGGAGGGTATTTGATAGCTAAGGAGTGAGTGCTTCATCGGATTAACACTCACGGTTTGCTCGACTCTGATTTAGCCGTTGCTGTTTGGTAATAGGATTGCGGGGGAATCTCATTCTGCTGCCACGACGGCCCGGCGTTCCTAATTGAACTACCCACGACAGGTACTGCAAGGCATCCTCTAGCTGTGTCTAGCTCTGTCAAAACCTAATAATCTTTTATTTTTCCGAAGGACTTTTGCTCTGATTCCCTTGCGGGGTTATGGCCTTTCGTTCACCTCCATTCCTGTGCTGTCGCCCATCTTTATTTATATTGGTTGATGCCGCTTGGCTTCACTGGACTTATAAGTTGTCGGTCCCCGACTTGATTCTGGGTCCGGATTTGAGGTCGTTCTCTAAGAACCGAATTTCAATGGACGAGATGTGAAGGGGGCACGCTATGTTAAGGGTGAAAGACGAATAAGTGCAACTGACGTACTCTGTCAATTCAGTCACAGCTACTACGCCCGCTACAGCGAGTTGCTCTCCCGAAAACAGGATAGAGACTCCACTGTATACCCTGAGAGGCACTTTCACCCGAGGTCAGTTCAATTTCAAAGATGCAGAGAGTCAGTGTGATCACTGCTGGTCCTCCGCTCAATATCCTATATACCTGCACTTGCTTTTGTCGCGAATTGTCCACTAATCTTTCTTTTTTCTACACACGTAACATTTGGGTGGCTGCAAAATCGACCCTCGATCGATTGGTGGTAGAGTTATGGAGTAGTTCCACGACCCACCTCGGATTACTCGCGACTGCTGTTTCGTAGTCATAGAACACTCCTCCGATCTATTTCAGAAAAAGCATGTATCAGTTACTCAGACAGCGGAACCAAGCTCCTGCGCTGTTGGAGTTAGTTATGTGTTCGGCGTTTGAGTGTTTATACGGAAAAGGAAATTGGGTGGCTCTGCCGGGACGCCGACTTGACCATGGCGCAAAGAAGGATTTGTGATCTTTCACAAGACCGGAGGAATTTCCCTCGGTTAGTTCGTGGTCTTCGGCGAGTATTCGGGCCATAAAATTCTACGACAGATCAGTGGCCGGGGAATACATCTGCTCCCTGACCTAGAGCGGACTAGCTTTGCTTTTCTTGCGTTGCACGTGCGTCTGGTATGCCCTATTGGAGTTTTGGAGTCGGAGGAGATGGTTATGATATATAATTGCGCCCCGTTCGGACTATCCCAATTTAGAGTGGCATCCGCCCTGCTTTACACATACGCAAGCTTGGGAATGCCTCAAAATTCCTTGGCAGCGTGCTACACAGTGCATCCTAGCGGCATAGAATATCGAACACTCGGTAGGGTTTCTTTCCTAGAATGCCGTGCTCAGCTACGCGCCCGATTTCCATAGAAGGAAAGGCGCGCAGTATTGCTCGCGTATAAAGCCAGACGAATCGGTCACCTCGCCTTCCCCAACCATCCAACCGCCCTCTGATCATATCATCCACTGTCCTTCTTCTCTCCTTCAGATATGAAGTTATCCATTCTTTCCCGCCTTTCTTTCGCTGCTTTCCTCCCATCTATTTTTGCGGCCCCCGCCCCTAGTGACATTTCGGACTTGGCTCCCCGGAACAGAACTGTGGCCAAGCGCGCTGGCGGTGAAATCAACTATCTTGCGGACTGCCGCCGCGTTGATTATGACGATAACGTCGACTACCCGGCTTCGTACATGGCTTGGTACTCGGACATCGACTGGTCCATGAACTACTATCACATCCCCGACGCGCTTTCAAGCGAGTATCGTGACTGGGCTAACGGAGGTAAGGATTAGACTACCCCTACGCACCGTTTTGTTGTGCACTAATTCCTTCTCTGTCTCCCTTTTTCATCCTCTTTGTGGATATGCAAGGTTCTTATCTCCACTGGGAAGGGGTGCAGCACAACATTTACTTCCCAGCCTCCGGTGTCACTGTTCAAACCCGCATCGAGTCGGGTGCTGCAAGCCGGCCCCACACCGCGTACGCTGGAACGCTCCTGCGCACCTCCGATTGGAAAGAATTCATTTGCTACAGAGTAAGGGGTTAAGTGATCAATCCTCTTAGCTATCTTGGCTCTGATCCATTCGTCGCTGGTCCATTATAGGATAATGACCGAAACCTCTTCATCTGGTACGCTGCCGACGGGGTTCCTGATGGAACTGGGCGCAACATCGAATGCAAAGCAAAGTATTGGTGTGTCCCCAATTAACAAAGACTAAGGAACGAGCGTTTGTCTCCGTCTTTCTGAATGGTCTTGCTGCGATATGCTTTCGAGTTGTATGGTCTGCTAGATCGCTGATTTGCCGATAACGTTGGCCATTCTCTCACAAATATTTATATCGGGTTTCTGCTGCTTGACTGTGATGGATGGGCATATATTTCCGTAACCCGTTTCGGGGTTTATGCGGATTTTATTTACGGCTATACCAGCAGAAACCTTCTCGTTATTGCCGCTTGTCTAAATAATTGCGGAAGGGTTCTTCTCCTGAGGAGGACAGAAGGGCCATATCGCCCTGAACTGCGTTTGTGCATGTTCCCGCCTCAGCTTTAAGGGTTTCCCGCGGTAATCTGGGCAGCCATCCTCAAACGGCATTGGGAAACTCAGATCTGCCAGCACGTGAACCCAGATACTATTATACGTGCGGCTGATTTCTTGCTAACTTTACAATCCTTGCGTGGTAGCAATAATCTCACACAAATGCACGTTGTTTTACTACAACGAAAAAGCTCGAAGCGCTCTCCATTATAAATTTGGCAATGCATCTCTTGTCTGATTCGGTTATTGTGCTCTGCTCCCTTGTTCAACGCCCCCTCCCCTGCAGTTCCGCTCTCTCGAGACGAAGCCTCCCACTGTTTATTTTACATTGTTTGCCCCGTCCCTTCATTTGTGCGACCCATCGCCCCCGCGATGAACTCACGTTAAACGAGCGGGCGAAGTAAGCAACCTGTCCAACTGCATATATCCCGACCCGGTCGCATGCGACTACTGCCTCTCCTCGTAAATGCCGGGGTATTCGAACGTCGTCCACGCTTGAATGGGTAGGCATGGTCATTAACTGCGTCATTGCTACGGACGACTAACACTCGTGATCCGATGCTCGCCCGCATAATACCTGCTAGATTCGCTTTCTTACCAATACCGGGACTGGTCTAACGATGGTGAGCGTTGCCTATATCTGACCGGAAGCACCGCTCTTCAAAAGCACCTCACCTCGAATCTCGAAGGCCAACGGCTTGTCTGGGAGGGCAGGCAGCAAAACCTTTATTTCCCCCACTCTGGAGTAATGGTCCAAACGCACTTCGATTCCGACGCTCAGATTTGTTGCTTTTGAAGTATAATACACTTAACCTCTTCCCGAAATATCACTTTGATGAAGGTAATCCTGCGCCGTATGCTACTTGATTATCTCCTGCTTTGCTTAGTATTGGTGTGGATGAGACATCGTAATATTATTTTTGTGTCTCAATAATACGTGAGGGCAAAAACGTCACGCAATTGAGCTTCAAGTTTGAGAAACCTGGAGAACTCGTACTAGTTAGCCACCGAAGATGCGCAGTGTCGTTAGAAGAAATTGGCAACCGGCGTACCATGGACCCTCTCCCATATGTATCGACTTGGTCCCAAGTCTAGTTCTACGCTGTCATCTTTCAAAAATGCGGAGAGCGAGCGTTACAGCCGGGAGAATTCGATGACATTCCAACTGTACGTCGATACTTTGTCGGGGGAAACTATGTGGAAGGTGGCTGCATCCGCCGGTAGCCCGATCGACGCAGTGGTATAAGATTTGGACGTTGATAATTGGTGATGGTGGTTCCTCCGATGATCACGAGACGGAAGCAACCGTTGCCGTTTTCATCTTCTCATCGACTTGGCGAACCTCTCTAGACTAGAATGGCTCTACTACTTATATAAGATCGTGACCGCTCTCGGAGGCTGTCTAACAACCCTTAACCTTCCTTCCTTACCCTCGCCTCTCAGGTTCTCAACGTGAAAATCTCCACTCTTTACATCACATGCCTCACTTTCATCCCTGCCTTCATCTCTGCCGCTGCCGCTCCCAGAAATGAGACTTTGAGCAAGCGAGGTGGCGAAATCAATTACCTCGCAGACTGCCGACGCTTGGATTGGAACGCCAATCCCACCGGGGACTACCCTGCGTCGTATATGGCGTGGTATGCGAATGGGGACAATTCCCTAAACCGGGAGCGTCCCGACTCCCTTTCTAGCGAATACAGGAACTGGGCAGCTGGTGGTAAGCTTGGAGACATCACACAAGCGCCCTCTAAGGTACTAAGGTCTCGCGTCCGCTTTGACAGGCAGCTGGCTCAACTGGGAGGGCGGGCAGCAGAATATCTACTTCCCTGGCTCCGGGGTTACGGTTCAGACACATATTGACTGGGATGCTCGCGGTCGAAGCTTTACCTCCGGGGCTGGGTGGATACAACGCACTTCCGACTGGAAGGTCTTCAATTGCTATAGGGTGCGTTTTCGAATTCTGTGAACAATCAGAATGGATTAGTACTGACAAAGCTGGCGGCAAATCTAGGATAACGACCGTCCACTTTTCTCCTGGGGCCCACCGGTTCCTGATGGGACTAGTCTCAGTATCTTATGCTGGTCCGTATACTGGTTTGTCTAACTTTCACAAGGAATTTCACGTGCTGTCATGTGACCTCAGGCCACTAGCGGATCATTCGTGTGATGGCCGGTGCGCAGCTTTGAGGCTTGGAATCAAAACCTTTCATTAATCTGTACCGCACGGGACTGAACATCCTGGCCCGATTACGCCCTATGTGTCTGGTAATTAATGTTGATGGGAGAAAGAAGATTACGTGGCATCTCTATTGGGCGTTTCCTTGACGTGGACCCGTCCTGTGCACGTTAGCGGCGTAACGGCTGAATGTGAGGGGCCCGCGGCTGGCCGCGTCGATGATTGTCCGACAATACGAATACGACTAAACCCCATACATACGCTTCTGGTACCGCTTCGGGATCTACCCACGATCACCGAGCCCAGACGGCCCCTCCCGTGCTGCCTGTATAAGTTGGCGAGTCTGAAGCCGTTTCCCCAGCCTTAACATCGGTTGCATCTCTCACCTATCTCTCGGTCTTTACCACAACTCCTCTCTTTACCATGAAGCTCTCCGCTCTTTACCTTACCTCCTTCGCTTTCTTCCCTTCTCTCGCTTTTGCTGCCGCCGTTCCCAACATTGGTCCCCGCAACGAAACCCTCAACAAGCGCGGCGGCGAGATCAACTACCTCGCCAACTGCGTAATGTACCAGAACACGTTCACCCCAGGAGCCAGCTATCACGTTTCCCATATGGC
>WSTY01000977.1:0-13164 GCA_019633465.1 Tulasnella sp. 417 | reverse complement strand
AAGGAGAATCAGGATCCACTCGTTTGGACTGTCGTTTGGGCGAGGAGGCAGCTGAGGAAGAGGTAGGAGGGTAGGGGAGCTGAGAGGAAAGAGGCGAACGCGTTTGATCGACAAACTACATCGTTACTCCAACGACGACAGAAAGGCGAGCGTTTGCTGAGTGGTAGTGGGGGGTGGAAGAAGTCATTGAACGTGCCGCAAACGGGGTTGTGATTTGGTTCTGGTCTGACGCCCTGAAGGGCACGCTTGATACGACACTGCGGCCAAGCGAGGGTATAAGTGCTTTGCTGTAAGCTCGAAACGTGTACTCCATTGATGCCTGTAAGAGACAGCTCCTTACTTGCCAGGAGAAGAGAGAAGGCGATGCGAGGAGGGTAAAAGGTGAGGCGAGAGGCGAGAGTTGAGCGAGTCGGAGAGAGGTCTGTCGATCTCTGTATGTTAGCCGAGCGCCAATCTATCGATTCTCACGCGCACCCTCAACTCTACCGCTACCGCATACCACCAGACGGAAGGCTGATACCATAAATTCATCGTGGTCGTGGTGAATTGCCAGTAGCCATGTTGTATGTTCTGGATCCACTCGCTCCGGCATGTGAGACGTTTTCGCTGCCTTCGCACTGCAAACCAGAAGGACTGTTGGATGGTCTCATACAATGAATTAGTTGTGGATTCCTGTTGCGAAAAATGCAACGACTGAATAGTGACTGAATTGTCGATTCATGGCGAAGCAAAAAGTGGTGCACCGAGATCAACTTTAAAGTTGACATGCGACACCGCCACACAACTCCTTCTCACCCTAGTATGGGTCGATATAAGCTTCTGATCGGCGTCACACAAGAAATATCCAATGAGAGCACAACTTGACCAGCCAAGTCCTCTGCCGAAACAGACCTTTGGCAGCGGTGGTGGACTCGCGCCCTGACGTTGCCCCTCACGTTCATCGCGGCCATGTCGCATTTACCAAGAAGCTACTACTACCTTATACTACACTCGATGTTATTACCTTAAATGGTAAATCTCGTATACGCTCAGGGCAATATTCAATCATCCCCCCAGCTGCCCGAGGCGCATGATTCCTTACCTCACCAGCCTTCTGCAAGCCCGCCGATACGCACTCCATGATTCCAAAACATGCTCGATGGATCAACACCGCCACCTCGCCTGTCGGTGATACTTCCAAAACAACTATTATTCTTGTCTACCCGCTAGCTACCCCCTGGTAAGATCGATCTAAACGCCAACCCCACTTTGCGTCAAGTACCGCACGTGACAAGCCATGTGTTCGCTTGCGACCCCCACCAGGAAAGGCAAGAGCGCCCCATCATTCCCCCTTCTAGTCCAGCTGTTCCAGATGTCTACACCAAGGTTGGCCGAAAGTGACCTGGTTCATCAGAGACAAAGAGCCTTTCTGAGCAACGTGAATCGGATCGAGGCGAAACCCGTCAATACTTGCACGCGACGAACTTGACGTCTTGGACGATAGGTTGGTTAAGTTTCACTTCGTACGTGGCCGACTCTCTTTGACCTTGAATCGAATTCGCGCACTGGTTTGAGACTATGTTAGAGTCGATGCACGCCATGTCATCAGTTCTAAAAGAGAAAAGGAATGATGAAGTGAACGGCGGTTGGGTGCCTGAGGGGTCGAGTCGGTGAGGGTAGCGACTTGTTGAACCGGTACGACGAACTTGCACTTAAACATCGCCGGAAAGGGGTTGGGGGCGTGTCCGGCAATCTCCATGAAATGCTTGGTATCACGCCGATGTTTGGGAGTTGAAAAAGCGGACTTGAGAATAGTTGCGTCTCAAAGACCACTGCGATTCGCCGCTCCCATTTCCCGCCGTGGGCGCGACAGTCCATCTTGCCAAACATGCATTCCCCCCTCCGTGGAACCAACGGGAAAGACCAACGTGTTCCCTCGCCTCTTGTTCAAAACGGCGACGACAGGGACCCTGCATCAGCCGACGCCGCCTCTCCATCCTCGCTCGCCCGGTGGCGTCGAGCCGAATTGCCTCCTTTACTCCGGATTCTACTGCAGGATCCTTGCGGATGTGGATACAATGTCGGAGCAAGACTGGGTGCAGAGCTCTGAGGATGAGAACCTCCAACATAACCCCAACTTGCGGCGGCAAGGACTTACTGGCCTTCTTCCTGCCCCTTCCAGCTCTTTCCCGGGCGACGCGGGTGAAGACGATCCTCGCTACCACCTTCTTCCTCATCTTCACAGCTGTAGCCGGGGTAAAACCTTTTGGACCGCTTGACGCAGAAAACTACCCGCCGGTGCCAACGGGACAACATCATCACTACCTGCTTCCGAGCATAGGTCAAAGTCCGAACTCGCTCCGAGCCACACACAACAAAACATTCAGACTCACCCAGTTTCCGGCCGCGCTCACACTGGCCGTGTCGTCGTTCGATCCACCATGACATCTTCCGCCTGCGCCACACAGTACTTGGGCGCACGAACTCGAACTGGGGACAGGTTCCATCGAGCATCCATCACAACCAATCCCCCGCTCCTCACGTTCGTTGACTCCTCCCGACCCGGCCTCGAAGACTTTGCGCAACAAAAACCGCTCGTCCCAGGAACGAAATCCGTACCCCTTCGTCTGGCTTCTCGCGCGGACTTTTGCCACCCGCCAAGACGGGCCAGTCGATCCCAACTCCGGAAGATGCCACGTAAGCGGAAGATCCTGTGACGATCATCTACGAGAGAGGCCGCATGGGGGTGGTGGAAGGTGGGGGTGAGTGCCAGTATGCGTGTTTCATGGCGCCAGATTACAGCCTTGTTTGGAGTTTTCAGGCTTCTTTTGTTGGACGAGGGACGGGAGGCGACCGTGGATGGTGCGTCTTAGTCCTTGGCGTGGATCGAGGGAGTGTCCGGGGTGGGATTTCAGACGCCATCGCAGCTAGGTTGACGATCTGATGCATATGGTTCCCACCAAGACTTGAGGTAGTCTGCTCTTCCTTGGCCACGTGAGCGAGGTGAATAGGTCACCCGGCCGTCCGTCGTCGCCGGTATAAAGGGCAGCTCCTCGGGTCCCATATGAAGACGTGTCCAACGGTCGAGACATGACGTCGGAGAGCGGGAGCCAACGTATCCCAGGAGATGATTTCGGAACGACGGTGAAGCGAAGGTGGCCTTGATAAACCGTAGGCGTATTGACTGACGAGGGCCTCGCTGAAGGCCCGATAATCTCCTCCGTTAGCGTCAGCATTGAGGAGCTCATCCGTTTCTACATCTCGGCATCCGACGTTCCCGCTAAGTGTATGCCTTCTTCGTGTCCCAACCACTCCACCCGTTGCTGCCCGAACCATGGTACAGTAACTCTCGGGCCTTTGATGGTGTCCGCTTCATTACGTCCCAGCGATTATTAGGATCGGTCGGGAGTAGCGGGATCGGGAAAGTAAAAAAAATCCAAGGCCGCTTGCTCCACTCAGTATCAACAATGTGGTCGGATATTGAAGACGCCCTTGAAGCAGATGTGGACAAGTCGAGGGAGCGAGCTGCGGCGAGTCGGTCCACAATTGTGAGGTTTGAGCTAGCTTGTGATCGGATTCCTGGCCCAACCTCCTGAGGTCGAATCGAGCTGCTTGCTATGAGAGGATTTCTCGAAGCCTTGCAAACTCGTTGAGTCTGAAATGGGGTGTGAGACGGTTAACAAAAGGCTCGGTTCGAGGGGAAGATGAACGCTCACTACCTTACTCGAATGCTGGCGTTGTTAACGATGGTACCAGGGGCAACGAAAACCGGTACTTTTGAGAAAGGCTCGCCTGCGGAACTACCGCCCTAAGGCGAGGCGGACGGAATAGGGGTGCTCCATTCTTTGCAGGAGATCCTAGTGGCCGACGGCAACGGTGTTTTCGTCAGCGCCCGTGGCGAGTGACTATGGTGTTCCTCCTCCGCCGCCCGACGTGAAGAGCTGTACATTTGAGTGAATGAAGGCTGTTGCCTGCTGGTCGAAGTCTCTTTGGACGAGCGAGGTAGGGTAAAGAACAACGCCGCGGACAACGTCGACGTGTCGGTGATGGGTTCCACACGCCGTGCTATTGTGATAGTAGCCCAGGAGTGTCTCTCGTCCGTTTCGTGGAAACCTTGCGTGGATGATAGATTCGATGTAGTTGAAATAATCCTGTACTCCGTACGGGCAAATTGCTTCACCCGCCTCCCCAGTTGAATGTGCCCGGCATGTGCCAAAACACGAGCATGGTGTTGAGTTTGACCGTGGCCTCTGTGGTTTTCTTCAAATCCGGACGGAATTTGAAGGAGGTGTTTGTGGCAGGTGTGGAAGTATTGAGAAAGAAAACGTTGTAGTGGGGGATGAGCCTGCGGCCCCAGGAACGTTAACTCCCTGCGACATTTTCGCTAGTGGCAACGCGACTCTCCATCCTTCCGCCGCCCTCGGCGTTTTGCGTGCTGGAGGGAGTAAAAATCTTGAGTTGTTGAATATGAGCCTATGTACGATCTAGTTGGTTTATTGAAGGAGTGGCTGAAGAGGCGGCGAGAGCAGAGGATGTGGCCATGGCGTGAGGTGGGGAGTTAACTTGCCTGGGGGCTTGGCGGGTTCTTTTGCGTGGAAGGGAAGTAGGGTGTGCGACTGGATCTTACGAAGTGACGGTCACATCAACAAACACCTGCAAAACAAACTCTACTAGCCCAAAACGGGTCAAACGACGAAACGTCGAACAGCGATCGGCGACTGGACCCCTCCAACAACGCCATCAGATCCAAACACCTCGGACATCACCCTACCCGAGGCGCACACTCGGTCAGGGAGGGTACTGTCAGAGTCCCTTTCATTCAACACCAGGGGCAAAAGCTGTTCAGGAGCTTTCCTCCTGCCATGACCGCATTTGGATGCCGAACGCCGCCCTTCCACACAAACTCCCATATTGCGAAAAGACGGTCACAGAGCATCCTACACAATATGCAGTACCTGGATGAGGATTGAAAGTCAAACTGGGTCGATACGGACCTGCCGTGCCCTCGCACATAAATAGTTCCGTGCAGAGACCACGTGCTTCCGAAGCCATGCATGCACAGCCGCCTAGAAGCTGACTCGCCGTTGCCGTCGCTTCAGCCTCGCTCTCATTCAACGACGATCTCACTACCACGTTCGCCGCCCAGCCCACCTACCAATCCTCGAAACCCTCCCTCGGGATCTCGCATTCCTGCGCAACCGACCCAAACTTCGATTCCTAACCACGTCGAGGCCGCGAGGAATTCCGTGTTAGATATCCTCAAGGTAATGCCATTCTTCATCCCACTATACCTACTTCTCACACCACATAAGCTTCCATTGGAGAGCCACTCTGGGGCCATGATCAGTTGGTTCTATCTGTTGCCTTCTCCCCAGATGGCAAACTCCTTGCATCTGGATCTCGGGACAAGACCATCAGACTGTGGGATGCCAAGACTGGAGCTGCCATTGGAGAGCCACTCACAGGCCATCATCGAGAAGTCCCTACTTGTGCCCTAGTCCAAGGTCAGTCGGTGATGTTTGAGTCCCAAAGTTTCTTTTGGTTTCCTCACAAGTATTGGGCTGGCTACAACTGTTCAATCTTCCTCCCATAGCACCCTGGTAATCACATCTGATGAATATGTGTTCCTCTCTGATGTTTCTCCTGCTCTAAATCTGCCTCGATGATGTACCAGCAGTGATGGATTCACTTGTATTTACTTCATTCTCCGCCTAAATCACTATCGCTACCCCAGTTCACTACCATCTAACAGAGAGAGGAATCGGGCTTTATTACCCGAATCAGGGATCACGTCCTTCTTCTTCCAAAGAGCAACAAGGCTCCTCGCTGAAGATTCCGCCGGTCGCCAGTCTTGCACTTAGCTCTAGCCCCTTGCGCCTGGTTGATCATAATGCACCCCAAGAAATCCTCGCAACATCCCCCACTAATAATTGCTAACCACGGATTTGGGTGCTCATTACAGGTAGCACGTCGATTCTATAGGTGAACCACGCCACGCCCCTTTTCTATCACGTCTTGGCGCAGCTTCTCGACGCCCCGTTTGACCCAGTTCAGCTCTCCAAGGATCGGAATGCCATGATGTACAATGTTTACAGGTGCAGCAGTTGCAGTGGACAGCAGGCTCAAACGACCGACAAGAGAGGAGTATACGGAGACGAGGAGTTGGTAACCCGAAAGCGCGACCTGCACGTATTATTAGAAGACATCCTCCAACGTCATTTGCTCCGCAATGTCCTAACAAAGGAAGGGGAGACTGTGAGTCAGGGTTGTCTCGGATTGGAAGAGAAAATCTTCTGACATACCGTTTTTACGACCACTTGCGCAAACTCTCCCAAAGCTCAATTTCCCATCTCTGTCTTTAGGGGCCTCAATGATAGTCTTGTCTATGATCTACTAGAGCTGCGTTTCCTACAAATGGATGGCCAAACTCGCTCGTCGGAACCTTTCATCTGGCTAACGTCGAAACGACGTACCTTCAAAGTGTTGCCGACCATGATCTTCAGTACGAGGAACAACTCGCCGTCCGAAATGTAGCCATCCCGGTCGATGTAATAGACCTTGAAGGCGACTATTTGGGAGCGTAACGCTTTTCATTCACAACGGTGTTAAAGGATAGGAACGACGCTCGACTGACACCGCAGCTTCTCTTCTCGTCAACCTCGACCGCTGAACGCGCTGAGGCCGCCGACGAATTCCCGGTTTCTCCACCACTAAAGGAAAACGAGAGGAGTTAGATCACGAGAAGCGTTGATCGTCAGTGTCGCAAAAGGGAGAACTTACTCACCATCATCGAAAATAGCGATCATGCGCGAGGCCAGGGGTTATTAGCGATTTGGGCCATCTGTAAGAAATCTTCACGATTCATCGAGCCTGAAACATCACCGTTACAGAATATGGTTCTTTTAGATAACGAAGCTCCCCGAAACTGCGAAGAGAAGCGCCCCCCGACATACCTCTCGAGTTTCATGAACCGCTTCCTCGGACGATCCAGCTCGTGCTGATTGACTGTATAAGGGAATTACGCCCCCAATCCATCCACATGTAAGAAACTAACAGTCCTTTGAAACAACGATTGCGGAACACGTACAATTGGAGGTCTTCTCCACCTCATCCATGAACTGCGAGTCTGCGAGGCCGAAGGCGGGAACCTCGGTAAAGGTTCCCATGAGTAGTAGAATGAGGACGGTTTCGTGATCCCGACGTTTGCTAATGATCCCGCCGAGCCGGTCCTTGAAATAGTAGGCGATACAACGCCATGGGAGCCGTTGGCGGTGGTGTTTGTACCAGAGGAACTCCCGAGTACCCGACTCGGGTGGAAGCTACGACCGTGGATCAAGCCAGTCTCTATCGTTGGGGCCTTAATCGAAACCGAATCACTTTCGTCATTTGCTTTGTCCCGTGGGGTGCAAGGAAGGGCAGTTCGCGATCCTGGTTGGCGGGCGTCCTTGCCGTCGGCATCGACCAAGGTGCACTGGTGCAGTGGACCGGTTTCGGTTTTGATTTCGACCGGGTTGATGATTTCGTAGAACGAGCAGGAAGAACAAGAAGGGTCCGAGTGTGGTGAAGAAGTAAAGAGAAGGTGAATCAAGATCCACCTGTTTCGGCTGTCGTTTGGGAAAGTGGGCAAGCCGAGGGAGAGCGAGATTGGCATGGAGGTTTGAGAGGAACGATTTGGGGCGTGCGTGGCGCCGAAAAATCGACAACTACACAGTTCCTCCAACGACGACAGAAGGCATGTGGGTAACTGGGTGGTGGTGTTGGTGGAAGAAGTCGTCAAATGCGCTGCGAAGTTGTGATTTGGTTCTGGGCTGACGTCCTCCAGCAATCTTGATTCGACACCGCGGCCAAACTGGGTATTATTAGTGCCGTGCCATAAGCTCGAAACGTGTACTCCGCTGGTCCTGCAAGAGAAACTCCTTGCCTGACAGGAGAAGAGTATGCGAGGAGGGTTGGAGGTGAGGTAAGAGGAAGGAGTCGAGAGAGTTGGGTTGGAGGGAGGGGAGATGGTGGATCGGTCTGTCGATCCCTGTTCCAAGCGCTCGCTTCCCTATCTATCGACTCTCGCGCCGACCACCTCAACTTTATTACGACCACGTCCTACCGAACGGAATGCTACTACCTTAAATTCATCGTGGCCACAGTGTAATGCGAGTAGCGCCATCTTGTGTGTTCTGGATCCGGCACTCGCTTGGGCATGTGAGACGTTTTCGCTGCCTTCGCAGTGCAAAGGAAGGGCTGTCGGATTCTCTCATACAATGAATTACTTGTGGATTCCTGTTGCGAGAAATGCACCGACTGAATAGCCATTGAATTGCAATTGTTGGTACACACTGTAGATTCGCCGCGAAGCAAAAGTGGTGCAGCGATATCAACCTTAAATTTGACATGCGACACCGCCAACAACCCCTTCTCACCCGGGGACGGGTTGATAGGCTTCTGATCGGCATCATACGTCGGCGTTGGACGAGATGTATCCAATGAAAGCATCGCTTGACCAGCCAAGTCCTCTGCCGACCTTTGCCAGAGGTAGGGGACCTGAGCCCTGACGATGTCCCTCAAGTTCGTCCCCGCCACATCCTATTTACCAAAAGCCTACTACCTTATACTACACTCGATACTATTACCCAAAATCGCAGATCTCTCATACACTCCGAGCAGTATTGAAGCATCCCCCAGCTGTCCGAGGCAGATGACTTTCCTACTTCAATTCACCAGTCCTCTGCAAGTCCGATGCGCACTCCATTCTGATTCCAAAGCATGCTCTACGACGCCGCTACCGCGCCCGTCGGTGATACTTCCAAACCAACGATTTTCTTGTCTACCGGCTAGCTATCCTGTGATAAGATCTGCCTTCACCTTGTCGTCGAGTACCGCACGTGACAGGCCACACGTTCGCTTGCGACTCCCCGGAAAGCCCGTCATTCGTCTTTCCAGCCCAGCTGTTCTAAACGTCGACACCAGCGTTGCCCGAAATTAGACGTCGAGAAGCAACTGGGGCTCACTCGAGACTAAGAACCCTTCTGAACATCGTGAATTGGAACGGTGAAAACGTTGAGGTTTGCACGCGGCGAAGGCTTGGACGGTGGATTGGTCGTTAACTTCGCCGCTTGGTGGCTGACTCTCTTTGACTTTGAAGCGATTTCACGAACTGGTTCAAGTCTATGTTGGAATCAATACGAGCCAGGTCGTCAGCTCTAAAACAGAAAGAGAATAGTGAAATAAAGAGCAGCCGGGTGCCTGACGTATCGAGCCCGTGAGGTTAGCGACTTCCTGAAGCGGTACGACGAGCTTACAGATCAAAAAGACCGGGGAGAGGAGGTTTCCGGCAATCTTCATTGAAAGCGTGATATCACGTCGATGGTTGCGAGTTGAAATAGCCGACTTGAGAATGGCTTCGTCTCGAACTACCCCTGAAATTCGCTTTGGTTTCCCGCCGTCAGCAGGACTTTTCATCTCGCTAAACCCCTCCCCAGAGTCAATGAGAAAGACTAACATGCTGCTCATCGACCTCGTTCAAAACGACGACAACACGAGCGCTCACCAGCCGACGCCTCCTCGATCCTCGCTCGCTCCAGCGGCATTTCGGTGAATCGCCCCGTTTACTCTAGGTTCTGGTGCATTATCCTTGAAGATGTGGAGACAGTGTCGGAGCAAGACTGGCTGTAGAGCTTCGATGGACGAAACAGGCGGACGTCCGGATGAACTCGAGATACGAAAACCTTCAACGTGCCCTCAATCTTCCGGCGGCGGTGTTCGCTCATTCTCTCTGCACCCTCCAGCTCTTTCTTAGGCGACGCAGGTGAAGACGAATGCTTGCCACCATCTTCCCCCTCATCTTCACAGCCGTGGCATGGGTGAAATGGTTTTTGACCCCTCGACGCAGAAAAATCCCGCCGATACCAACGGGACAACAATCAAGACCTGCTTCCGAGAAAATAGGTCAAAAGCCCGAACCTCGCTCCGAGCTACACACACAACATTGAAACCCACCCAGTTTTTCGGGGCGCTCGACTGATGGTGCCCGACGTTCGCTCCACAAGGAAATTTTCCGCTCGGGGGTTCACCAGAGTGTGGTTGGCCGCCCAAACGTCGAAGCTGGGACAGGTTTCCGTCGAGGCCCTATCACACCCAAATCCCCGCTCCTCCTCACATCGTTGACTCCCCGACCCACCTCGAAGACTTTGCGCACAAAAACTGCCCGCGCCAAGAACGAAATCCCGTACCCTTCGTCCTGGGGTCTCGCAGACTTTCTCGCGCGCGCCAAGACGGCCCCAGTCGACCCAACTCCGGAGATGGCCCGTCAGCAGAAGATCCTGCGACGAACATTTTATGAGAGGGGGCCGTATGTCGATGGAGTTGGTGCGGTGGAAGGTGGGGGTGAATGCCAATGTACGTGTGCAATGGCGCCAGATGGTAGCCTCGCTTGGAGTTCGAAGCCTCTTCTGTTGGACGGGGGTCGGAAAAAAGACGTTGGGAAGCCCGCCTTAGCTCTGGACGTGGATCTAGCGAGTGTCGGGAGGTAGAGCTTCTGATACCATCACCGCTCCTTTGACGATTTTGACACATATGGTCCCCATCGTGACTTGAAGTAGCCCCGCTCTTCGTCAGATCGACATGTCCGATGAACAAGTCCGGCCTACGGGTTTTCGTCGCGGCGCTGATCGCCAACCTCGGCAGAGTGAGCTATATGGATCCATTTCGGGGTACGTCACCCGACCGTTGCCTGTAGAGAAGGGCAGCTTTCTCGGGCCCCACATGAAGACGCGCCAGACGATTGAGATATGACGCTTAGAGTGGGCGAGCCCAGCGTATCCACGAGATGATCGAGAGTGACCGTGAGGTGAAAGGTGGCCTTGGCGAACCGTAGGTGTGCCGATTGGCAGGGGTCCACTGAAGTTCTCCGTTAGCGTCGACCTTAAGGAGCTCATCCTTTTCTTCATCCCGCCCTCCGACGCAGCCGACGTCGTCGCTAGGTTGTGCTTCTTTGTGTCCCAACCACTCCACTCGCTGCTGCCCGAACCATGATAACTCTCGGCCGAGTTCGATCTTTTTCGTGGTTGTGTTGCGGCTTTTGTTGCTGTCCGCTTCATCACGTCCTAGCGATTAGGGTCGGTGGTGGTCGGATATTGGATTAGGGCCGGTCGGACGTAGTGGACGAATATTGAAGACGTTCATGAAAAAGATGCGAATGAGTTGGGGGAGGGAGCTGCGGCGGGAGTGGGTCCGCGATTGCGAGGGGCTGAGCTGGCTTGTGATCGGACTCCTGCCCCAATCTCCTGAAGTCGAATCGAGTGGCTTGCCGTGAGAGGATGTTTCGAAGTCTCGAAAACGCGTAGAGTCTGGAATGTGGTGTGAAACTGTTAACGAAAGGGCTCGGTTGCAGGAGAAGATAAGCGCTTACAACCCAAATGTCTGGGCTATTGATAACCATGGTACCGAGGACAACGGTGACCGGTGGTTTGAGAAAGACTCTTTTGAGCAACTACCCGCCAAAAAGGCGAAGCGAAGCGAATAGGGATCGCTCCATTGTTTGCAGGAGATGTTATCAGCCGATGTCGTCACAAGTTGTAACGTACGGGGAGTTTTTAGTCGGTGGCGAGTAGCTGTTGCGTTCCTCTTCGTGCCACCCGACGTGAAGAGCTGTCTATTGGAGTGAACGAAAGGTCCTGCTTGCTGGTCGGTCGCTGGTTGGGCGAGCCAGGTGGGCGTTCAAAACAGTGCTGGGGACGACGTCTACGCGTCGGCAAGGGCCCGGGGTTCCACAAGCCGTACACTTGGTGATAGCCGTGTCTTTCGACTGATCTGTGAGAACCACGCACTGATGAAGTATTCGATGTGGTCGAGATAGGTCCGTCCTCCATACGGCCAAATTGCTTCGAGTTCGTCGCTCCTCATGTTTGATCCTGCTGGCTTGCGCCAAGACTGAGCCTAGTGTGGAGTTTAACCTGCCATCCTCGGTTTTCTTGAAACCGCAACGTAGTTGGAAGGATAGGATGGCGGGGATGGTTGGAGGATCCGAGAAAGAAAATGTCGTGGTGAAAGGCAGGGCGAAGCCTCAGGGACCCTCTTGCGGCATTTTCGGTGATCGTCGCTGGCGTTTTGGGAGTTGGAGGGTGGAAAAGCCGGAGTTGTTGGATCTGCGAGCCTGTAGACGGTCCAGTTGGTTGACTGAAGAAGCGGCTATAGAAGAGGGTGTAGTCATGGCGCGAGGTGAGGAGTTGTGTGGCGCCGTGGCGGGCTCTTGTTGGGCACGTGAGGGGGTGTGGCTGCTGGCCAGAATTCGACTGTCCGTGTCTCGCTGCTTCATGCGAAGTGTGAACCACATCAACTACGCAGCTGCACAAAGAGTCTCCAATTGGGTCAAACGGGGGAGGACCCAACAGCGATGGGGGAAAAGGATTGGTGGCACTCGGTCAGGGTTCTGTTTATTCGACGGCCGGGCGCTTAGAGGCTTTCCCCCGGCCTTGGTGGCGTTCGGGGATGCGCACAGGTGACAGCCCACAAACGCCATCGCAACAGACTCTCAAGTGCCCCAAATGGGGATCGAAAGGTCAAATGTGGCTGCCGTGCCCTCACGTAAGCGGATTCACGCAGAAAACACGTGCCTCGTACAGAACATGCAGCAGCCTACAGCTGATTGCGCGTCGTCTCGCTTCAGCCTCATCCTCATTCAACGACGACCACACTTCACCGTACTACCACATTCGCCGCACAGTCCAAATACCAACTCTCGAATCTACCATCATCATCATGAGCAGTCAATCGGCTGGGAGACAACCGCCCACAAACCTTCCGCCAGGATCTCGCATTCCCGCGCAACCGCCACAAACTTCGATTCCTGTCCAAGTCGAGGCCGCAAGGAACTCCGTATTGGATATCCTCAAGGTAATCCCATTCTTCATCCTACTAGACCTCCTTCTCATATCTCGTCAGGACACTACATGGCCACGGAGGTCGAGAAACGCCGCCGAAGGTCTAGCCCAGATCATCGACGATAACCGAACCTTGAAAAATATACCCCAGGACGAAACTCATATGCAAACGGATCATCGTAACTCCCTCGGAAATCTACTAAAGTAAGCGCTTGCATGACGAGGGTATTTCCGCTCGTTGACCTGGTCGCCCGTCAGTATTCTGGAAACCGCCCGAACGAAACTACAGGATGCGTCAAATAAATATGGAGCA
>WSTY01000976.1:0-13166 GCA_019633465.1 Tulasnella sp. 417 | reverse complement strand
ACCGACGATGCTCGCATGTCGTTGATTCGGGCGCTTTGCTCACTGATGTTGCAGTGTTGGAGCATCAATCCCGAGAAACGACCGACGGCTGGAGAATGTCGGAAGTTGATTTCTTGGATGGTGAGTAGTGCGCCTCTGGGTTCCTCGCGTTTCGGCGCCATTGATCTTCTATGCACCTGTCGCAGCCGATGATTGCTCCAGCACCAAATCGAACCGTCGACGAGAAGGCCTCACGACTTCGTCATGCTCAACTTCTAAACAAACTAGGACAAATGTACAGACGGCAAGCCGATTATGTCAGCGCATCGAAGTGCTTCACCGAAGCATTAGATATCTACACGAATAATGGCAACACCGGGGGACGAGCCATGACTTTACACGGCCTCGCTGACGTACACCGCTTCCAAGGCGAGTGCTCGAAGGCTATCACGCTCTACTCGGAAGCCCTGCAAATCCATACCGACCGCGGCGATGAGACAGGGAGAGCCAATACCATCTGGGCTCTCGCTGAGACGCATCGGATGAAGCATAATTACGACGAGGCCGCCAAAATGTACTCGGAATCCCTGCAGGTTTATACCAAAACCGGTACCGATCGTGCCAGAGCCATTACCTTACGGGGTCTTGCCGAGGTTCACCGGCTTCGGGGAGAGTACAGTGAGGCCAAAGACCTCTTTTCGCAAGTTCTACCAATCTTCACCGACGTCGGTGATCAAATGGAGAGAGCCAGCACTCTATGCTGTCTAGCTGATGTCCATCGGATCCAATACGAATATGATGAGGCCATTACGCTCTATTCGGAGGCCACACAGATTCTTACGGACTTCGGCGATAAGTATTGGCGACCTAAGGCCCTATTGGGCCTAGCACGAACCCATCAGATGCAGAAACATCACAGAGAAGCTATATTTTTCTACACAAAGGCCTCGGAACTGTTCGCAGAAACAGGAGAATCTGCACACGCGACCGATGCTTTGGAAAACGCTGATGCTATCCGCAAGACGATAGAGAAAACTTCAGAGGGTTTCTCCGGAATAGTCGAGACTGAAAAAGAGTTGACTAACAGTAAATGCAATGCTGTATGGATGCTGTAATAGTTCAAATACCCAGTGACTACTATTTGCCGTGACGTTCCTCACATTGCGAAGGATTGCGCGAAGATAAGCAATAGTGCGGAGCCGTTGCAGCCCATGGACCCCAACAGTCTCGCAACGCGGCTCCGGAGTTGGAGGTGTTCGCTCGTACCCCGAAATGTGAAAGCTGGTTGATTCATCAGTGAAGTATTAGGTGAGTCAACACCGCGCCACGCGCAAGTATTAGGGTTTAGGCCGGTACAGCCAAGATCATCCATTCGCTCACTACCTGGATGAGGGAGATAGCAAAGGTTCCCTCCGCCTTCGTATCTGGCACAGTGGCTCAAATATAGTTAGGATCATGTATTACCTAGCGCGGAGATGATCTGTGAAGGTGGGGGTATTTGTTCGTGTGAGATGGTTTAAGCGTTCTGGACCCTGTGCCAGGTGGCGTCCGCACGTGATCGCGGGATCACAACTTTTGCCAGCCCGTTTCCGGCCATCCTCAGGTTCATGGCCAGGTCGTCTGGAAGCAACACTACCACCTACCTCGCTTTCTTTATCCTTATGTGCCTTTCATATCTCTACTTCCGAGGGGACTCTGATGATGCCAAAAACCGTCACGACTATCCAGACCTAGACCCCGTACTACTCGGATTTCCTGACCCAAATGCCGAAGCTTTGGACGGCTCTGGTGAAAATGGAGCGACGGGTCCTCCCGAAATCCCCTGGCCAGGCGTAATCCCCGTTGGTATTCTTCCAAAGGTGACGGACCAACGCATTAAATGGGACAAAGAGCCCATAGCTCAAACGTCAGTGCTACGACATGCGCCTGGTAAGTGAAATTCAGCTCGGCGGGGATTCCCCTCAATTTTTTCTATAGCTCAAACCTGGATTAATTACCCTTTCCTTAGGTTGGACTGTGCTCGACAGCCTCTACGCCTTTGGCGACTCGTTTTACATCGTCACCGACACACAGGAGGATTTCCCCGATTTGAGAGACATTCTCTCGTCTGGCGGCGCCGCGGGTCAAGATGCAAAATCCGGGAACATAAAGTTCATTGGAACAAAGGAGGCGATGCGTCTCTTCGGACATTGGGCAAGCCACGTGGCAGGTGTCACGGTTAGTTGGAGCTCCAGCACGAAAGACCGAGGACTAATCTCCTTTGACTATTTTATTACTAGTTTGTTTCAGAAGACGATGAAGAATGTATGTGCTCCATCTCTAACTGCACATGCGACTATTATGCTAATGATAGGGTCTAGTCGATGACGAAGACCATTTCAGTCTAGGTAAGGAAAGACCTTACTCACGCTCTACATGCACACAACTTACGACAGTTCTCTCTCAGAGGTCATGCCCGGCCTTTGGCGCACTTTTTCGACGCTCGACCCAGACATTACCATCGGCGGCAACACGTACCTCCCAGCTCCCAGTCGTTTCATTTTCCCTCATCTTTCAAGTGGCCAGTGGCGCGACCACCGCAAAGTCAACGCCATGATGATTCGAGCGTCCTTCCCTTCTACATCAATCGAGACAAAGCAGGGCTGGAAGGACCGACGGTCCATCAAGCAGGCTTACTCGTTCGATATCGTGGTGCTCGCACAAACCGCGGCCGCCCGACAGTCTCCTACGTACGAAGAAAGTAAAAGGGCCCTGTCAAACACTTTGGGATTCTTTGCCCCGCGCAACTGGTGGGTTCCCGTGCGTAACAGCGTCCTGGAAGCCGCTGGTTTGCCGAGAGGTCAGACCGGCGTCATCGAAGTGGACCGCAAGATCACGATCACGTACATCGTGACGCAAGGTCGAGAACTGGCGTTGGACTACGAGAGCCATAACAAGTTGTCCAAAGGGCTGAGGGCACTGGAGAGGGATTTTAATTGGGAGGTTCACATTGTGATTATGGACAGCATGCCTTTATATGAGCAAATGGAGATGGCGGCTAAAAGCACGGTGGGATTCTAACCCCCACTTCAGATATACTTAGACCGACCTGCTGACTCTTTTTGATGCTGAACTAGATTCTTATTGGTATCCACGGACGCTTCCTTACGAACTTGCTGTGGATGATCCCGAATAAATCCTCCACCGTCATCGAACTCTTCCTACCCGGATATTTCAGTCCGAAGTACCAAGTTCCGGCCCAAGCCCTCGGGATCGAACATTATGGCATTTGGAACAGCACGTACGTCAGCTTATACGCTCCTTTTACTGGATCCCTGCTGTCGACTTGAGGAACCCCGTCTGACCCATTGCACCCGCTTCTCAGATATTTCCGGAGCGACAGCAAAGACAGGCCCGCTCTTCGAGAGCACCCTCGCCTCCAGGACGAAAGGATGGACATCGACACGGATATGATCATGGAGCTCATCCAAGAACGGATCTTGGAACCCGAGAAGCTGACGTCTTTCTCGGTGGCGTCGTACGTGACGGAGGATCCGGCTTCAGACTTGCCAAAGGGCATGAAATTGCCTATCGACGCCGAAGCCAATACCTAAGCCACCCATAGAACATCTTCTGTATTGTATCGTGTTCTGTATAATACTATTTCGCTCGAGGGGTAAGTCCCGGGAATAAACGGATTTGCGATGTCGCAGACAGAAGGGTGCGGCCCTTGGGTCCAACCTCCTAAAATGATCGCCTGAATTAGCCGCTATTTTATGGAGATTGTATTATGTGGCGAGATATGGTCGCCTCGTAATCGACGATTTATGCAGAACTGCCTCTATACAGCTTCGATGACGGGTAAAGATGAAAATGGCTCCCTCCCCTCTCCACTCACCTTTCAGCGGGGTTTTGATCAATATGAAGGAACTTGTAAAGTATTTCACATGCGAACCGGGAACCTTTCATACTTTGCATTCTCTTAACTAGGCGTCTCAGGGGTTGGTTGTGGTCGTGGACGCCACCAAGCTCCGTGCGACTCCGGTTCCCAGCATTGTTTGGCCCGCAATGAATTTTTACTCGTGCCTTGAGCGCTGACAGCCCCTGACCACCCTCCTCATTCCCTTCTCTCCGTCTCTTCTTCATTTTTCAATTCTATAGAGACTCAGTAGGTTTGACGAGGAAACCAGAATCAAGATGGGTCGAGAAACCAAAAAGGGGACCAAAGGACCCAACTCCAAGTACATCACCCGCACCAAAGCGATACGAAAGCTTCAAATCTCGTTGAATGATTTCCGGAGGTTGTGCATTCTCAAAGGTGCGAGAATCGATTTATTCACCGCTTACCTTTTCCCTCAACACTCCTATTGGTGTGGCTTTACCCCCCCTCTTCGAACGTCGTTTTTTCCAGGCATCGTCCCCCGCGAGCCCCCATCCCGCAAGAAAGCCAACCATGGAAACTCCGCGCCAACGTCCTTCTACCACGTTAAAGACATCGCGTTCTTGGCTCATGAGCCGATCATTCAAAAGCTGCGAGAGCACAAGATCTTCTTGAGGCGGATGAGCAGGGCGATGGGCAAGCAGGAGTGGGGCCGGGCTAAAGCGCTCGAGGAGAACCGGCCGACGTACAAGTTGGACCATATCGTAAAAGAACGGTACGCCCCTCTTTCGTTCCATCCCACGCCTTGCTTAACGAAAGCTTGACGACGCTTTTTTTTTTACGGGGGGGTTGTTTCAGGTACCCGACCTTCATCGACGCCGTCCGAGATCTGGACGACGCGATTTGCTGCGTCGTCCTCGGCGCGAGCCTCAGCCAGCATCGCCGCATCCCGAAAGCCGATTTGGAGGATTGCGCAAGGCTCTCGGCCGAGTGGCAATTGTACGTGACGCACACGAGGGCGTTGAGGAAGACGTTCTTGTCGATTAAGGGGATATATTATCAAGCGGAGGTGATGGGTGAGACGGTTACGTGGGTTGCGCCGTATCAGTTTATGCAGAAGGTGCGTTTTATTTTCTTTTTTGTGGGGAAGGGGGAGGGGAATGAAGGCTGATGAAGTATGGTTGGCCTTTGGTTAGATCCCCATGGACGTCGACTTCCGCGTGATGCGCTCCTTCCTCGAATTCTACAAGACGCTGCTTGGATTCGTCTTTTACAAGCTTTACACCGACGCGGGTCTCGTATACCCTCCACCCCTGGACTTGAAAAAGGACGCAATGGGTGGTGGAGTCGATGCGTATCGACTTCAGCCCGTCGGTGGACCGTCGTCCTCGATGGATGTAGACGCGACGGCCGGCGGGGATAAGAAGAAGAAGAAAGTGGACTTGGGAGATGGGAAGGTGCTTACCAGCAAGCAAGTTCAGAAGACCATCGCTTCGATGGAAGTCGGAGGGGAAGAGGGGGAGGAGGGCGGAGAGGAGGAGAAAGTGGTGCAGGGAAACGCAAAGGACGTAGCGGAACCTCGCGCCGTAGCCAAAGCCGTGCCTACGACCGCTGCCAGTGGACCGCTCGACGACGACGCGCTCCCGTCGACGGAAGAGTTCATCCCTCAGCCATCCAAAACCTCCGCTACGGACCCGTCCACCGGCAACCTCATCACGTTACACGCGCTCGCCAACCTGCCCACATCCACCTCCAAATCCAGGAAGATCTTCGAACCCTACGTGCTCTTCATCTCGCGAGAATCGCCGCGGCACGTCCTGGAATTCGTCGTCAAGAGCTTCGGTGGGGTGGTCGGCTGGCCCGCGACGTGCGGCAGTGGAAGCCCCATCGAGAACGAGGACGACGAGCGGGTGACGCACGTCATCATCGACCGGCCTCTACCCGATCCGATATCCGAGGTGGATAAAGAGCGGAGGCGGAGGAAGAAGTACGTCCAGCCGCAGTGGGTCGTGGATTCCGTGAACGCTGGGCGGGTTTTGTTGGAGGATGCGTATGCGCAGGGGAAGACGCTGCCCCCGCATTTGAGTCCGTTTAATGCGGAGGGTGAGGGAGCGTATGATCCGTTGGCGCCTGTTCCGGGGATGGAGAAGGCTTTGGCTGAGTTGGATGAGGAGATGGAGGAGGACGAAGATGAGGAGGACGAGGAGGAAGGTAGTGATGAGGAGGAAGATGAGGACGTCCCGATGGCACCTGCACAATCTGAAGAGAAGAGCAAGAAGCGCCATCGACGAGGAAAGAAGGATGCCGCTACCGCCGCGTTGCAAGTCTCGAACCCAACCGACGCAGACGCCATCCGCAAAGCCGAGTTGGAAGCCGAACGCCTGGGCATCGAGCCCGCCGAATTCGACAAGGTCCTCGAAAAGGCTGCCAAACAAGGTGCCGCTGAGGACGGAGGTGAGAGCGAAGGTGAAGAGGGTGGTGCGGTGCAGGTGGAGACGGCCGGTGGAGGAGCGTCCGAGGAGAACATGGCCAAGATGTTGCTGAGCAGTAAGAAGCGCAAGTTGTTCAACTTGATGAAGCGGACTAATGCGAGGAAAGAAGCGGAGAAGGTGAGGTTGCAGCAGAAGAAGATCGAGATTGCGAAGCAGAAGAAGCGGACGGGCGTTCGAGGGGACGTCGTGTCTTAATGACCTTGGTGGAAGCAATATTTTGTATACGTTCAGATGTTCTAGTTGGAATGTTTTCTTTGGTCTCTGGGTCTCTGGGTCGGCGGGGGTGATCGACGCTTCGGGGAAGTGGGGGGGGGGGGTTGCTATCTTATCTTATCGCCGACTCGTTCAAAACCCAAGTATTTGGGAGGGACGTTGTACATAATTGGTAAGAGTGTGCTGATGCAAGTGTTCTTATGAGGATGTGTCCGCCATTCGTCCACGTTGTGTCAGTGAAGTGCAGGGAGTGTGTGATCGCCTCAGGGTGCTGGTTGGAATCCGAACTGTCCCCTCCATCATTCGCCACTCCCAACCAATTATGTCCCGACCATTATATCGCACCATTTCAGCAACACAGCGCAGACAACTCATCGTATCACCATCATTTATAACACATCGTCAGTTTTCTCATCAATTTGCTAGCAACAACAAGTGGGGCCATTTCCACCAACAGCGTACCTTGCCCTTGCATAAATACTCCCCGCCAATCAGTCCACAACCATCGTACCACACCCACCAACTCACTTCCCTCCTCTCCCAACAACTACTACACCCTCGCGCAATGGCAACATCAGCACCAACCGTGCCCGGCAGGGACGACCTCGCCACCATCGACCTCTCAGAATACGACCCCGAACAGAGCCGTCTCATGGACGAGCGATGCATCATCGTGACGCCCCAGGACGAGGCCATCGGCGCCTTGGACAAAAAGACCTGCCATCTCATGGCCAACATCAACAAGGGGCTTTTGCACAGGGCCTTCTCCGCGTTCGTCTTCCACCCGCAGACGGGCAAGCTGCTGATGCAGCAGAGAGCCACCGAAAAGATCACGTTCCCCGACATGTGGACAAACACGTGTTGCAGTCATCCTTTGGATGATTTCGAGGAGGAGAAGATCGAGGCGGAGCAGAGAGGTGAGTTGGGCGCCGTGCGGGTGAAGGCTTGGGGATGGGTTGGGATATGGACTGAAAGACCGACTTGACTCTCTGTCTCTCAGGTGTTCGTGTCGCTGCGACGAGAAAGCTAGACCATGAGTTGGGCATTCCGCCATCTCAAGTACCGCCAGACAACTTCCAGTACTTGACGCGTATCCACTACCTTGCGCCTTCCGATGGCGTCTGGGGCGAACACGAAGGTACGCACCCAACCCCCACCTGCACAACCCCAATTCTCCCTTGCGAGTTTCTTGAAACCCTGCTGCATCGTCCTTACCGTTCATTGATGTGCTCCACGTACTAACCTTGCTCTCTCTTCCTATAATCTCTTAGTCGATTACATCCTCTTCATCACGGCGGACGTGACGGTCAACCCAAACCCCAACGAGATCAGAGACCACAAATGGGTTGATAAGAAGGAGCTGCAAGGCATGTTTACTGCCGAAGGTTAGTTTGGTCCACGGACTTTACTCGCTTGAACGAGGACGCTCATTCTCTGGCCTCCCCGCTTTCTCGGCACGTGCTCCTCCAGGCAACTCATTCACGCCCTGGTTCAAGCTCATCGCTCGCGACTACCTCTTCTCGTGGTGGGACGTCTTACTGTCAAAGAAGAACGCCGAGACGGGCTTGTACGACGCTCAGTACGCTTTGAAGGGCGTGGTGGATGGAAGTCAAGTCGTCAAGATGGTTTGAACTGGTGTCGGGGAGGTCGAGGGAAGGTCCCTTGATTGAGAGAAGGTGGCGGAGTTGATTGAAAAGAGGTGTGGACCTGGAGTTACGGAGTATGTTGTCGGACCAATTCGGTTGTGCCGTGGACAGCTTTGCTTAGGCTTGAATGTGTAAAATAAATCTATCTTGGCTCGCGGGCCGCTTGTACAAGGTGGTGAAGCGATCGAAAGAGGTGTGACCTGGAAGGCGAGGAATGTTGGCCGACCGACTTGGTTGTGGCAGTGGGCAGCTGTTGCTTTTCTTGGGGCTCAAATGTACGAAACGAGTCCTTGCCTTGGCCGAAGGCTCGCGGGCCGCTCACGTCCGTCCTCTTTTTTCTTTTCTTAGAGCCCTTGCAATGAGAATAACGTCTGCTGTTAAAATTCATTTCCAAGCTGTCGTGGGTTTCATCCGTACACGTCCGTGTGTCAACGCACCGACGGAGCTCCCCCGTCTTCCTTGGGGTCGCGTTTGAGAAAACTGGAAACTCTAATCCAACGGAAGCCTTCGACGACGTGGTGTAACAGTGCAAGAGAATAACATTCAGGCAGAATAATTGCCAAGTACCGTAATCCCTCCGACAGCGCAGTTCCGGAGGGTGCGTCCGGGGCGGGGTATCTACTGTCTATATGTCCAAGTCGAGCTAAATGTTGTTGGGAGGGGGTGAACGGAGGGCGGCCCGCGGGCCGGTTCTTTCCGCCGAGTGACCGAAACGGAGTACGCTCCGTTCTTACCGTCACCCATCTGACTTTTCCGCCCCGCCCGTGCGCTCCCTCCTTAGTCTTGCGCTCTCATATGATTGAGATCAGATCTTCTTCTTTGCTCATATATAAGAGCTATGGCGCGGATGGGTAGATTCTTTCTCATTCTCCTCTTCGACCTTCTCGAGCTCTCTCTATCCAAGTCAGCACCCAGTTGCAATCCGAACCAGCTAAAGAATAAACGATGGCCAACGTCCCAAAGCTCAACATCCTTATGTGTGAGTTTGGAGTTCATACCAGTTTACCCCCCTGTCGATCATTTTACTGAACCCTGGCGGTCTTCATCGAACAGGCGGTACTGTACGTTTCGATTCCGTGCTTGGGCGCGCCGTTCGCGTTTGCCCCTGAGTCGATCACCATTTTGACCCCTCATTCTTCGTTCTCCGCCGCGTTTAGGGAGAGTACACCACCGGATGGACTGGTTCAGGAGCTTCTCAGTCTGACAAAAAGGTACGTGTTCGCTCGACCCAAATTGCATCGCGACCTGCAGTGCTGAGCTCCCCAACGGGTGTAACGCGTATCACATAGGTCGGCGTCGTCGGTCTGACGTGCTTCGACCTCCGAAGACTGGGCAAAGTCGATCAGTTGAGCATGGTCGGTGTGAACGGTACGTCGTCCCCCTCGCTTTTCTCTGCATTTCAGGGGCTGGGGCGAACTGACCGGGCTTGTCGGTAATAGGCAAGAAGTTCCCCGACATCCGAGCCCATTTGGAAGACAAGATCGGAAAAGTGTACAAGGATATGGACGTCGGCTTTAAGAGCTACCCGGATGACAACACCGTCGATCCTGATTCTTGTACGTTTCCGCTTCTGTCTTCTCTCGTAGGATAAGACGGGAATGCTGAGGCGTTGAAATGACGTTTAGACAAGAAGGCCATCGACGACCTCGCTCCCGGCTCCGCTGTCATCATCTTCACTCCCGATAGTGAGGCTCATCTCTGCTTTTCTACGTGAACGAGCGCTGACCGTTTGGGGTTGCTGCAGCCACCCACCACCCGATCGCCAAATACGCCCTGGAACGCAAGATGCACGTCCTCGTCACCAAACCCGCTACCAAGCTTCTCGAGCACCACCAAGAGCTCATCGCTCTTGCGCAGCAGAACGGCGTTGCTTGCTGGGTCGAGCACCATAAGCGGTACGTTTCCGCACACACGCAGCCTCTGTGCACGCTTCATGTTTTGGCGGGTTCGAGTTGCTCATCATGGCCACACTTTATTCAGATACGACCCCGCTTACGCTGATGCTAAATTGCGCGCTCGCGCGTTGGGAGAGTTCAACTTCTTCCAGGCGTGGATGAGTCAGCCGAAGAGCCAGTTGGAGACTTTCCGCGCTTGGGCCGGCAAGGACTCTGATGTAAGTCTCTCTTGACGGTTTTGAACTCGCCTTCAAACGTGAATGCTGACGGGAGACTCTAGATCTCTTACTACCTCTCCTCTCACCACATCGACATTCACTGCTGGTACGTCGAGGGCAAGTCCATCCCAACCCGGTCCGTACCCGCCCTCTTGCTCCACGGCGTTCCCCGTCCTAATACTCGCCCACTTTTCACAGAGTCATCGCCTCCGCAGCCACCGGTATCGCCACCTCCGAGCCTTACAACTGCGTCGAAGAGACCGAAGACACCATCACCCTCATGGTCGACTGGCAATCCATCGAGAACCCCAAGCACAAGGGAACCGCTCTCTACACCGCCAGCTGGACCGCTCCCTTGAAGGCCGGTATCCACTCCGCTCAGTACTTCCACTACATGGGCCAGACCGGCGAGATCAGGATCGACCAGGCTCATCGTGGTTACTACGTTACTGAGGACGCTAGCGGTGAGTCGGCAGGAGTTGTCCCTCGCTTCCTGGAACTCTTGAAGCTGATCGGCTCTTCTTCTTCTTCGCACAGGCAAATCGGCGTACAACCCCTTCTACATGAAGTACTCGCCCTCGGAAACCGGCCACTTCGACGGCCAACGCGGCTACGGCTACGTCTCGATCGACAAGTTTGTCGACGCCGCTCGAAGCATCAACGCTGGAACTTCCAAAGCCTCGGATTACGACGGACACGGTTTGCCCACGATCAAGAACACCGTGTTGACCACCGCCATCTTGAATGCTGGCAGGATATCGTTGGACGAGAAGAGGGAGGTCAAGATCGAGAGGGACGGCGAGAACTGGAAGTTGGTGTAAAAAATTCTACCACAAAATGTATTTCGAAGGCTAGGTTATCTGGTCATCGTTGTCGTTGAAGTTGTTTTCCATGTACGGTGGTTGATTAATGTATTTCTTTCGGTTATGAGCGGATGTGCCTGTGGGGTGATATATACATGTCATGTTAGAGGACCAAAACAACAATGAACGCCAGATGGTATCCCTTCCGCAAGCCTACCTTCAGTGATAAGTCCCGCGGAGCCAACGAATTCTAAAACAATTACGGCCGCAAGAGAAACTCACGATAGTCGTCATCACACCAAGACAGCTTTCTAGAGGCGATTGCGTAGCTCGAGCAGACGCAAAAGAAGAGACCTGCATGCATAATTCTATCAGACTTGGCTACATAAACGTGCTGAGCAAAATAGGAGTTGAGGCGATGAAGGCTAACAGCGTTGCAAAAATGGAGACAGGCCAGTATTCATTCGTCCAGTTATATAATAAAACCTGAGCAATTATGCAATACCGCGAAAATAGAGGGAAATGACGTCTTGACCAACAGAATATTAGAACCATGCTGGGTATGCACGTGTTTGAGCGCTTCCAGTGTTGTGTGAAGAACGCCCATTTTTCATGTATCCAGGATTCCAATAGAGCCTCATCCCTTCAGCCATGTCATGAAACTTCACCAGATCGAAGAAATGAGGTTTTGCTCAATCAGAAGAGGCTATGTGTTTTGAAACATAGAATGCCATTTTCCCAAGGATTAGGGCTCTGTGAGAAACTCGCTTGGACTTTCTAACGGTGTTTCTAACACGGTGTTTGAAACACCGGCGTTAGTAAAGTGTGTTAGAAACACGGGGCACAGAGAGATCGACATCAGGCAGCTTCATGACTATAAATTGCACAATAGCCTTCAAGCTCGATCTGCAATTATATCGCCTTCATTTTATATCCTCCACTGTCAGTCAATTCTATCTTATGCTTCTTCTTCGGTTACAAAACCCGCTCTCCTCCCAGAACCGGCTCCTCGCCCAGCATATGCCTCTGGGCAATGCCCTTGCTTTCACTTGTTTTCCGAGGCGCTACTGCCCATAAGCAAAGGCTATTAGGTCTCTGATATCGATTACCCCTGATGATGCAACTCCAAAGGAATCCCGCTCGATTTGATGCGAGGCACCCCCTTCGGCATGCGGCGCCGAAGTAATTATTACTAACGTTTCTAACCACCCCTAACCACCCGACCCTTTCTAACGCCGTTACTAACAGTTAATAATGCGGTGTTTCAAACAGGGTGTTTGAAACACTCGGTTTCTCACAGAGCCCTACCAAGGATGTTGATGTTCCTGAGGGCACTCCATCAAGCCCCGGCATGACCATGCCTAACGAAAGTGTTGAGTTTGAGAAGAGCATTTGTAACATGATACTTTATCCTACGCTTCCCTGGAGTGGTGGACATCGAAGATCTGTGACAAAGTCGGCTTGACAGACTACCAGGTCAGGAGGCTTATATTTGCAATGATTTGTACATGAGCAAACTACAGACTGAGTGTGGTTGAAAGCTTGGAGATGAACAAATCTGGACCAGATACCAATACCATCACACCATGTGAAAATAAAATGCGGGGATGGGATGTCGTCCAATATGTATAGGGAAACCAGAGAAGACGCTGAGACTGACAGGTGACCCAGCAACCTTGTGATGAGAGGGGAATTTGCAGAGATGATGACAGGAGATGGCACTGAGGATGGGTTGATGGGATTGGTGGGTTGGCTGTGGCTGTGATGATAGAGGAAGGGGAAACATTTGTGGAGCTGTGGGGCTGATGGGAATAGAGGGTGTGGTCAGGAAAGATGCTCACATTATTGACTTCATAATGATGACGCTTAAGTGGCTCTCCAATGGCAGCTCCAGTCTTGGCATCCCACAATCGAACAGTTTTGTCCGATGATCCAGAGGCAAGGAGTTTGCCATCTGGGGAGAAGGCAACAGATTGAACCAAGCCACTGTGGCCCCTGAGTGGCTCTCCAATGGCAACTCCAGTCTTGGCATCCCACAATCGAACAGTTTGGTCCCATGAT
>WSTY01000975.1:0-13171 GCA_019633465.1 Tulasnella sp. 417 | reverse complement strand
TCCGGGTAGAAGCCGTTCCCAGAGCGTTCAAGCCATGTCGTTGAGATCTCCCACCGCATCTCCTGGTCCCCGAGGCCCTCCCGAACCAGAATTCTCCCTTGGATCACCGTTGACGCCATCCTCCGCATCGTCCTTCGTCCCTCCCTCTCCTTCAGCTCATTTCCATCAACCGAAGCCGGCTAAATCTCAGTCCGATTTTAGTCTATCCCGGAGTCGGTCCACAACCATATCCGCCACGTCCCAAGGTGGATCTTTGGCACCTTCGACAATATCTCAACCTCCACACTACGCTGCTCCGTCGCTATCCACACCAATACCTGGATTATATACTCAGACCCCACACTCACGACCAGCAAGGGCGAGAACCGAGATCCACGAAGAACCCGAGAGCGATGACTCTGGAAAGTCTGAGGTTTCGTTACGTTCGGCCCTCAGTCTTCCCGGTCAAAGTACTTCAGCAGGTCTCGGTCTTGTTCCCCCATCACCTGCACCATCACACGCGGCTGCTTCCAAAATGTCTAGCAGATGGAGTCAGATGTCGGAGGCTCAGATGGTCACCGCCCATAGAATTGACATGGGCGCAGTTATGGGGAACACGGCTTTGGCATCGGCTAGAGCTATTGCTGCGATGTCTGGTATGAACCCACTATCTGACGCTGGCGCCCGAGCTATGCAAGGTCAGCCGATAGGACTTGGATTAGGCTCAAGCCACGGCGCCTCTCGGGAGGTATCGAGAACGTCGTCGCCCGCAGCCTCGCCAGCGCCTAGCGTAGCATCGAGCATGGGCCCCGAGCCTAAGCGAAGAGAAAAGTTTTCGATAGCGGGCCGTATCATGGCCAACCGCAAGAAGCCAGGGAGTTGAGAGGATAGGATCCGCATGCTCGCCCGCTTGGACCCTCTTAGCTGCGCACACACCCGTAGCACGTAGGATTTTTCCACTCTAAACAGTTTGGAGTACATAGAGCAACAGTGCACTCCACTAGTGTTTGACGAACAAGAATATCATTAATAATGTGGTTTCGACTCGTTCAAGTAAGCGCTACATATGATTTGGATGCCCGCACACGGCGCGCCAGCCAAGGCTCGAGCGGATCTCGTCTACAACCAGAAAAGTAATTTCGGGAGAGAAGAAGATTTGATGAGGGCTTGAAAGCAGTATTAAGTATCATAATAATTGAAAGCGAGTAGCAAATCACTTAGTTAAATTGTGATGAGACGAGAAACATCAAAAATGAAAAGGCCCTCCGCAGACGCAACCGCAACCCTCCCGTTGGAGAAGATGACGGCATGATTCTCAATATCCCAGTATTGTGAGGGGAGCCAAAAAATACGAGAAGATGACAATGTCAGCCAATGATCCTCAAACGTCAAGCTCGCAGGGCGAGGAAGGTTGGCGGGGGCTTCACAGGGCTGGAGAGTCGAAGCCTTCCATGCGAATAAGTGGCCGTCATCATAACGCCCAACGATAACCTCTCCATCTACCGAAAATGCAACGGATATCACCCAGTCACTATGTCCTACTAGTGGCTCCGCCAAAGGTGTCCCAGAGTGTGTGTCCCACAATCGAATCGTTCCATCGTCGGATCCGGAGGCTACAACTGTGCCGTTTGGCGAGAACGTGACGGAGCGCACCCAGTCACCATGACCTGTTAACGGCGTGACGCAAGGCGTCCCGGCCTGCACGTCCCACAACCGAACCGTCCCATCGTCGGATCCAGATGCCACTACTGCGCCATCTGACGAGAACGCGACAGAGCGCACCCAGTCGGTATGTCCTATCAACGGCTCGCCTAAAGGTGCTCCTGTCCGCGTGTCCCAGAATTGAATCGTGCCATCGCTGGATCCGGACGCTAGAAGCTTGCCACCTGGTGAAAATGCAACGGAAAGGACCTGGGAGTTGCTGAACCCTGTCCAGGTTTCGTTGCAGTGCGTCGCGTACTGTATGTCCCATAACCTAATCGTCCCGTCCTCCGATCCAGATACCAGAGCCGTATTATCAGGGGAGAACGCAACTGAACGAACCCAGTCGCGATGGCCCGTCAAAGGCGCACCCAAGGGAGTCCCGCTCCGGACATCCCAGAGACGAATTGTATAATCTCCAGATCCAGATGCCAGAGTGTTTCCATCTGTGGAGAACGCAACTGATGAAATCCATTCGCTGTGGCCTTTTAATGGCTCACGGAGGGGCGTCGCGGTCTGCGCATCCCAGAGTTGGACTGTTCCATCACCGGATCCTGATGCCACGATCATACCATCCGGAGAAAACGCAATGGATGAAACCCAGTCGTTATCCCTTGCCGAGGGCTCGGTCAGAAGTGTCCCGTTTCTCACGTTCCAAGACAGGATTGTCCCATCCTCCGATCCAGTTGCCAGCACTTTGCCACTCGGAGAGAAGGCAATGGAACGAACTGAGCCATGATGACCTGCTAACGGTTCTCCCAAAGGTTGGCCTGTTTGCACGTTCCACAACCGAGCTGTTTGATCGGCCGATCCTGATGCCAGGACCTTGGAGTCTGGTGAGAATGCAATGGACCAAACCCGATCGCTATGGGCAATCCAGGGCTCGCCCGCAAGGGTCCCAGTCTCCGGATCCCACAGCCGAATTGTGCGGTCATCGGCTCCGGATGCCAACATCTTACCATCCGGCGAGAACGCAACGGAACGGACTGGGCCATGATGTCCCGTCAAGGGCTTCCCCAAAAGCATCCCAGTTTGCACGTCCCACAGCCGGACTGCTCCGTCTTTGGACCCGGTCGCTAGCCGCAGACCATCTGGGGAGAAGGCGATGGTAAACAGCTCATCACCAACATGTCTTGTCCAAAGGTTAGACGGCCACGACAATGGTTGAAGGCCTCGTAAAGTTTGCACTTTTGCATGGTCATGATATTGTTCCCATATCGTGGTCGCCCGAGGGCAATGAGGAAGTGCGGAGGCATAGATGTGCAGTGCTCCAGACGAAATAGGCTCCAAAAATGCAACGACAAATCTCTGGACATCGTGCCACAGAGTTGTAAGTGAGCTGGCGGGTATACCTCGAGGGCATCTCTACGAGTGTCTAGTTAGCCCGGGCGATCTCACTACCAACAGAGTGTTTCTGACTTACGAATAACCACTGGTGCACATTCCTCGCGATTATAATAGCTTCGGCCGTTGCACCAAGTTGACCCATCACTTCGATCCAACGCAAAATTTTCTCCTTGCTGAATAATTCAAAATCGGCGAGTATGGTTCCAGTGGCATTTGGCCCGGATTTTGACCATTGTACACCCTCCATCAGATGAACAGACCACGCTTGGCAGCAATATCGAACAGCTCCAGATACTCCATTTCCCGCAGTAATTTGAACCTTCGGTTCCACCATCGAAAGATGCGATAAGCTGCGTAGATTTTCTTTGAATTCTTGCAGCATATTGCTGAGGCAGAGCTTCGCTAGGCGCTGGTGTTGTTGAACGATATCTACGTGATATGGGCGCTGCTGGCATCGCTGCTTGTTTACCAGGAGATCGTAGATAGAAGAGTGCAGTAGTCGCATGGGCTCCGTAGGTGAAGTGGGGATGAAAAGAAGGGAGTTGAGGTCCACGAGAACGTCCCTCCGCAGAAATTCGACGATGTCCGGCTGCTCCATCCCACTGAGTAATTCGGTGCCCTTATACAGAGCTGCAATCACCTCAAGAGAAACAGGGCATGGCGCAACCACGATTGCTCCCAGCACGGAGCATAGAATTAATTCTCGCTCCGGCTCCATCTTCGCGTTATCGAACGCCTTTGAGATGATCTGGTTATACAAATCATCGAGCCCACTCCATGTTCCTGGACGTTGCATCAAAAGCCGCATACGGTCCATAGGCGAGCCTTTGCTGACATAAGTGATGGCTGTACGGGCCCACTGAAATAGACCTTGAGACATCTCCACCAAGCGTCTGGTGTCCTGGGATGATGGCCAGTTGCTCGGAAGACGATGGTCCTCCCTGACCTGCGTGCATGCTTGTTTGATAAATTGTGAGATGTCGTTCAATACATCTGGAGCTGAGTCTAGGTCCTCCATGCGCCACTGCTTTGGCTCGAGAGCCCGAAGGAGCGGGCCTTCAGGGCGACTGGTAAGGAGGATCTTGATGCTTGATGGAAGGGATGCCGAATACCGATCAATGAGCTTTAGGAAGTCCACGGCGTCATTAAAATTGTCGCATTCGTCAAGGGCGTCTACCACTAGCAAGATGGGATGAGGTTGGTCGCTGAGCTTTGCCAACGAAGCGACGAAGAGCGTCTTGAACTGTTCATCGAGTCGTTGGTCCGCGACGTCCTCGTTCTCTCGCACGCTATCGAGCACTGCATTCTTGACCTCGGGAATTAAACAAACCCCAAGCTGCCTCGAGAGGGCAGAGACAACGCGTGTGTTTAATATGTTCTGTCCGCGCCGGAAGTGGAAGATCGCGCAGGCCGCCCTGCATCTCCAGTTAAACACCACCGTTGAGGCGACAGTTGACTTCCCTCGGCCAGCCATCCCACGAATCCAAAGGACTTTGTTTGTAGCGGATGTATCCCTGATCCAGTTGTCAATGCGCTCTAGTAGTTCCACTCTGGTTCCGGGAAAGCACATCACATCCTCGATCGCATTCCCTTCTGCTCCATATTTTCCGTCTCCCAGGCGGTTCAGTAAACGGCGCTGCTCCTTCTGTACCTCTTTATCTGCTGAAAGTAAATGTATAGGAGTTGAAACGCTTATCGGTCGTGACAACCTACCTAGTTCAGATATGAAACTGGTAGTATTCAGCGTGGCGAGGAACTAGTGAGGGCGAATGTTAGCCGCTTAGAACCAAAAGCGACAGTCTATTACTGACATGGGTTGCTTCCCATCCCTTCCGGATCAGTGATTGCCATTTTTTGACCCTGATTTCATGATCACGAAGAGACAAATCACTTGATAGGGGCCAAACGTGATCCAAAATTTCAATTTTTCCTTGCACGGATCGGAGTTCCCTGGGCCTGATATTAGCTTGCAGGCATTAAGACTTAAATAAAAGCGAAACGCTGACATTTGAATATTGGTGAAGCAAGTGGATATCTCGTCATCGCGATTCCGGCTCGATTCTTTCACCAACGTTTCCCGATCAAGGAAACCGGCTAGATTAGACACCGCGGACGCCAGACCTCTCGCCGTGGCTTGGTTTTCACCAATAGTCTGCCGTGGTGAGGTTAGCAACAAAGTTATGAGGGCGCTCCGTTGACCCACCTCAACTATCTCAGCCAATATTAACCCCACCTCCGCAACTGCACCGATATACTTTCCAATTCCCGGAACAACTTTGGAACCTATTTCTATTCTCTTGAATATCTTAAGCGCTCGGGGCAGTACTCTTCTAGCAGTCGAATTGCCTGTTGCCTCCGCAGCAGTCAACCCCGATAACTCGCCATGAGAGGGAGAATGATTAGGGCCATGCAGTGCTCGGTTTTCTCCTCGAAAATTTGCCGTTGAAGGCTACTCAGTGTTATCAGGTAAGTCGGAGCATAGACCGGAGCTGAGGGGACGGCGCTTACGTCATCCTCGGAAACTGGGTGCCCCCACTTGCAATCGTCACCAGACGCAAGACTAGGGCTCAGCCCTGGATTAGATCTCTCGTAGCAAATATATCTCCACAGCTAGATAGAGCCGAGTATTTGTTTTAGCAGGCCGTCGCTGTCAACATTCTTGAAAGCCTGACCTCCGGTAGAATCTCCCGTATCGAAGGCCGTGCTGGAGGACTCTCGTTCCAGCAGCGTCGCATTAAACTCCACAACGGATCGGTACGTGATAAATTTAAGTGGTCTTCTGGTCTAGGCTGCTGGTTCTGGACCACACGGAATAAAATGGCTGGTTCCCAAAGCCCAGAAAAGGGGCACTTTCCACTCATGACCTAATCCAGCTCGTTTAGCCTTGTATAATACTCATTTGGAATACTTACTGTTAAAATAAGGCCACCGAAAGCATAAATATCACTTTCACGATCTGGCCGCCGCTTCTCATCAGTGAAAAGCTCACGCGCCATGTAGTTCAGAGTTCCTTTGGCCCTTTCGCTAGTCGTAAGTCCGCTCGATCCGCCAAGGCTCTGAAGAACCCGACTCAGGCCAAAATCTGAAAGCGCAGCCTCGAATCGAGCGTTAATAAGGACATTCTCTGGCTTGATATCAGCGTGGCAGATCGGAGGTAATAATGAATGGAGGTGGTTGAGTCCCAAGGCCACTTGATAAATCTGCGGACGAAAGATTAACGGTGCTTAAGGGCTACGGAGCGAAAGCGAACGCACTAGTCGAAGCTTTTCAAGTCGGGAGAGATCAGGGTTATCCCTCAAGTAGTCTGCTAGATTACCGTGGTGGCACCAAGGGCTGATGAGGCGTGGGTGTGGTCGGGAACGATAGCCAAGGAGAGGATGGAGGTTCGGGTGCTTCGTGTGACTCCAAACAAAGACCTCTCGCTTGATGCGCTAAGAGCCAGCAGATGTCAATAGGAGGCGGCTGTGCACGCAAATACTCGGGTGGACCGACCGTGTCTGTTCGTGTTTGCAATTCATTTAGATCGCTCTGCCTATTCCTCGGGATAAGTGTCTTAAATTCCTTGACAGCTACGTCCACTCGTTCGCCATTAGGGCTTGTCCAGACGCCGTGATATATTTCTGCGTAGCCAGCAGTTAGTTCTGGGCGATCAGGGACTTCCAGATGTCCTAAGAGCTCCTCAGCCGTATCTGAAAACGTGAGCTGTCGTTCGGGTTGAACAAGGGATTCCGTGTCCATCAATTACGGGGTTGATTGGCCGTTGGTGTATCTTCCAGTCCTATAAATTGAGATTCAACCACCGCATGACAATAAACAGGTTAGTGAGCTTAATGAACCAAGCCTGACTCTGTATCTGGGAATAGCCAAGTCCTCGTGCTTCGTACTTTTTAGATCCAGTCAGGTAGGAAATCAGAGACAGACGAAGAGTCTCTTGCAAGGAAGAGGGACAAGAGAAGGTGATGGTAGATGAATTGCACCGCACCGAAACCCACGCTGGACATAGTAGAGTTCGGTTGTATTTCGGTCCATCAAATTTCAAGTTCTACCTGGCACCTGGGTTGAAGAGAATTGCTTCTGGCTTGCTTCGAGTCGCCTTAGATACGGCTATCCCCCATCTGGTTAGGCGCCCGAAGCTGCGCTTTCCTCCTCCCAATCTCTGTGCCGCGTCGCTTGGTTGTTGTTAGGCATTAATCATTCCCGATCATCAGTTTATCGAATGGTTAATTCATTCCATTGGGATCTGTGACCGGGCCCGACAATTGACGTTCGGGCTTCCCTTAGAGCTCAAGAACATCTGCCTGTCAAAGGGCGGCCACTGTGAGGGGTTATTCTCCTCTGGCGCAAATACCGCATTGCACATTCCATCAGAAACCGCTCTCATTCCACTGCCGGATGGACCCTTCTCAGCGAATCGGAGGTAATCTCGAATGACGGGCCAATGCTTGCAATTAACGCAAACGGCGGGCTTCAGCCATCCGCAACTTGAGCGCGCCATTCATCCTCGTGTGATCTCACAGCAACCCTCCGACCTGGTCCTTGGTTACGGTATCTGTCTACATGCTCGATGTGTAGGGCTCCTCGTTTCTGGAGGTCCTGGCACTGACCGACGTGCTAGACGTATGACGGGCCGTTGTCGTCTAGGAATTCCCGTAACATCCCACGCTCTGTATCAGTTTAGTTAGGCTCTTGAGCGAGGGCACATTGTTGAATTCAACCGGACCGGAGGAGCCGTCGAGACGAGGGACATCCAGCTCGAACGAAACACTCTAATACTATCTACTTATCCCTAAACAACATGAAAAAGCACTGTCCCGCTCGCATTGTGCAACAACATTGCCTCTCACACGCTCACCAGCTTAGCAGTACTCGTTGTACCTTCCTGACAAATCAGGGACAAGGATTCACAACGGAAGCGAGCGCTTCACTGTGTGCAGGGATCGGGCTGGTTTGTCCCTAAAAAGTTTCGAATAATTGTGAGTAGACTCGTTTCCAGGAACCTCTTCCAATTGATAAACCGCCCGGATTCTGAAAGTGAGAACGAATGGGCTTCATCTATTCGCTGTACCCGCTGTTGCTGCGGGTGAAACTGGGGACGTTTCTGCGATCGCGCATGCACGTCGTACAAACTTGAGACAATGCAGAGGGAATCTGCGGTTGCTGCCGTCGCTGGTGGGTTATTAGGCCCCTCCTCCACGTTGGTCGACGAGGACGGCTGTTCTTGAGGATCGTTGCCCTACGTGAGGTGATCTCCCTAGGTAAATCGATGGAAGGGGGCACTGGGAAAGGAGATAGAATCGAAGTCGATGCATAGACCGCCACCGTCCAGTCGGCGCACGTGGCTGTTCGCAGCGCATCGCGTCTCGGAGAGGCAAGAAGTTCGAAGGCCCCTGGTTGCGGGAAGAGGATCGAAGGAAATCGGGGAGAATGTGATTCAAACTTGCGATGTGCGACGCCTTAGACCATTTGTGGGAGGCGACGCGGCTCTTGATGGCGGGGTCCGTCGGTGCAGCGGAAATAGCATCGTTGGTTGCAGACTCAACCTGAAAGGTTGATGGCCAGGACGTGGGGTAGAGATGGAGTCGAGGTGGAAGGTGGTGCAGTGCGAATTTGAGGTCTCCCGGTTAATCCTCCAAAAAAGCGGTTGACCGTCTCTGGAATACGTTCTTGCTCTCGTTGACAAGCAAGTAACGTCTTGCATGGGATGCTCCTGATGCATGGCGACACATTTCCCTAGCCCGTCAGTGGTCCCTCCCATTCATCCTCCCTCCACGATTGCGACACGACGCGTTACAGTACGACCACGGCGGACGTCGTCCTCCTTCCTGCAAGGAGACAAGGCCCGAGAGTCGAATGTGCCAAATCTTTTAGGGCCGGATCGAAGGATATTTTCCAATTGGGCGGATGTAGCTGGGTGGTGAGTTCCACATGGGTCCGCGTATGGAGATGATGGTGCAAGGGTCGAAGCAGTGGCAAAATGAATGGAGGGTTCAGATACCGTCCGGGAATCGGAGTGTTAGCTTAGGCAAGTCTGAGGGCCTGAGGCGAAGTCGATAGTAGTGTTGGGTGAGGTGGGCGCCTACGTTGCACCAATTCTAGGGAAGACGCAAATTCTCAGCTTTTCCATTCGCCCAAACACGACGACACTGAGACTCACCCCTATGGAGAAGTGCGTATCAAAGCTCTTGAATGAGACGGTGTAATCCCTTTCGCGGCGGCCTCCATGTGACGAGGTAAGGTTTCTTGAGAATTGTTTCACGTCTGACCAGTGTCGTCGCTAGAGTTTGCCCTCCGAGTCCCAGTCGGCTGACGAGATGCCTCAACGTTCAACTTCTGAGGCACTGTTATAAGAGCACGCAGAGCCGAGTACGAGGCAAGGTTGGGTCCAACCTATCCAGAGGTCTGAATGAGTTGGAAGGCGCGGAGAGCCACGGGTGGAAGTGATGGGTTGTGAGTGCCTTTCGGGCTGCCGACAGACCACGCCTGGGTCATTCTATGGAATTCTGTCACAAACTCAAGCTTCCTGTTTTCCATTGAAGTGGCTATGGTTGAAGCGAATTGCAATGGGTAGTGAAGAGGGTTGGTTGATGGCGGTGGCTGTTGGTCGACATTCAAATCCGTGCCCGTGGAACCATTTGTCTGCAGCGACGTGCCACCAAAGCTTAGTCGAGAGCGTCACACGGCTAAGCCACTCCTTACCGTTTCAGCCGTCGCTCTTTCGCGGTGGATCGAAGACGAGGGAGGGATGGCAAAAAGAGTTGCCTGGCGGAGTTTGATTTCGATGTGCCTGGACCACCAGTCAAGACTGCAACCTTGTTCCGTTGCACCCATCCTCATTTAAAACACTCTCAACAGTTTAGACTACATACAGTTACACCACTACTGGACGATACTTTACTGCATCGCAGCTCCCTTCTGGTCCTAACAAACCCTACAACCTGGTTCACAAAGCCGAGCACCCCTGAGGTTTGAGGACGGCAGGAGATGCGCAGGCAAATCGGTTTCTTAAATTCGACAGATACCTTCCCCGAGTGAACCTGTAAGACCTTTTGGGTTCTCAGGACACTGGTACTGATAGTGGTCTCGCTCGGATTGTTCAAGGTCTGTACGCATAAAGGTGCAGAGTTGACAGCCTCAGTGTCATGGTTGGATCCCGGCCCTCTGGCTCTGCTTCGTGGATCGTCCTGCCGCGCGAGCGAAGGAACCGCGCCTCCCAGTCAAGTGTGGACCAGCTATATCCCTGCTTCTCGACAATTTTCAACCGCGACTAATGCCTTGTGATGGGTGTCAACCCACCCAGCAGGTCTCGACGCTCTGCGCCGTCCAAATCCGCAACCTACCTCGTTCCCCTTCCCTCCGCCCGCTCTTAATCAGCTTATGGAGAGTAGGATAACACACGCACGGAAAACAAGCGCTCCTCGGGCCATCTTCAAGAGAAACGGTCACGCGAGCTGTTAATGGAGGAGCGCGCTGCTGAGCGTGTCCCGCCCGACTCCTCAAGTTTCAATAATTGGAGTAGCGAGGCATTCTCCCCCAACTTAGGTCCCAAGGCACGTTATTCCCAATCACCTATATCCAGCTTCCTCGGCGGATTTTTTCAAGGATCGACATGAGCATAGGGCCGTAGGAGAGGGATGAAGGGAAGATGAACCTCTTTCTTGCGCGGAAGGGAGGAAGGCTCATGACCTTATGCGTTCGTGGCTGGAAAGGTGCGAGTTAAACTACAGCAGAGAACCAGAAGATTGAAAAGGGCTAAAACTACAAGGCGAAACTAGCGGATCAGCAAAGAGCATTGCTCCCGAGCCTCCGCAAGCCGGTGCAGCGGGTCGCCACCCCTTCTACCACTCGAACGCGGACGACATCGATCCAGAATACTTCCCGGGCATTAGATAACCGGCCCGAAGACTCCGGTAGAGATACCTAAGGTGTCACGACTAGTACTAGATAAATCAAAGGAGATGTGGCGCTAACGGTGACGGGAGACACGGAAGGAAATCCTTAGGTTGCACAACACCCAAGACCATGATACCCGCTGCTAAACGCCCCTCGTCAAGCTGTTTAATTACTGCTCATAATTGAGGATACTGCGTGTGGTAGTGGCTGGAGAGGACGCACCGAGTCCTCTCGGGACGGGACGGGCACGAGCCACTTCATCAGGAAAGAAATTTGTCAAGCCTTCACTACACTCGCTAGGGATCTTATTCGATCTATAGCGGAGCCCTGTTCTATTCTCTCCTATTCTTTTTCGTTTCACCACTTCCGACGCAGAGGGAATCAGACGTCCAACGTGGGTACCGCCAGCTGGATTATTATTGGCGTAGTCCAAGCGATGGGAAGCACGCATTTTGATGTCTAGTAGATCTATTTGCTTAAAATATCGAGGATTAACCTCATATCCTTACACCTAACTCTGGCAGGGGAAGCATCCGAAGGTCAACCCATCCGAGGGCCTGAATTACCTGCCAGCCCTCAGGCTTCTCGCGCGATGTCAAAAACTTCGTTACTCACGGCCCTGTCACCATCGAGAACGGAACCAGGTCAGTTTCTAAGCGGGGGGACAGAGCGGGTCGGATAGTGGCAACCGCAAGAGGTCGGGGACTTTGCATCCCCGTTCTCCCAGCCGTCCCGTGCTCATCTCAGGCTGTTCGCTCTGGACACATTTTGATTGGACGTGCATTTGATCTCGACCAAACATTAATCCAGTGCGGCGTAGTTATTATGCGGACGAATTTGACCTTTTCGTGTGGTCGTCCGAGTCTCTCGTCGTTTAATTGAAAAGTTCTTCAAAGACGGTCCGACCTGCTCCTCCTATAATGTTGACAAAATCCCTTAGTAAGATTCGCCGAATTCTCGCATGGACAGACTATGTTGAGTTATTTTGAATTTTGGATTGGAATACGTGGATGATGTACAGGAAAGAAATTACACCGAGAGAATACCAGAGGCATCGAAAATAGCAAGGAAAGAGGAGCACCAAATAACAACACTCCCATTGGATAGCATGACCTCATAGAACTCGTCAAACCAATACTGTGGGGGGAGCCAAAACAGGCGACCCGAGGAGCTTGTCACCCAACGATTCTCAAAGCGGAGTTTCAAAGGAGGTACACCAGTACGGGACGGTTCAGGGGTTTGAAGCGTGTGATGCAGTATATCAGTGAGGTCAAAGAGAGTGTCATAGTCCCACATTATGATCGTATTATCATCGGATCCTGAGGCCAGAACCTTGTCGTCTGGTGAGAATGCGACGGTTTCGACCCAACCGCTGTGTCCCGCCAATGGCTGAACCAAATGTGCCCCTTTCTGCGCATTCCACAATCGAATCGTCTCGTCATCGGATCCTGATGCCAGAAACTTGCCGTCTGGCGAGAATGCGACGGTTCTGACCCAACCGCTGTGTCCTGTCAATGGTTGACCCAAAGGTGCCCCTGTCTGCGCATTCCACAATCGAATCGTCCTTTCATCGGATCCTGATGCCAGAACCTTGCCATCTGGCGAGAAGACGACGGTTCTGACCCAATCGCTGTGTCCCGTCAATGGCTGACCCAAAGGTGCCCCTGTCTGCGCATTCCACAATCGAATCGTCCCGTCACAGGATCCTGATTCCAGAACCTTGCCGTCTGGCGAGAATGCGACGGTGCTGACGGAACTGCTGTGTCCTGTCAATAACTGACCCAAAGGTGCCCCTGTCTGCGCATTCCACAATCGAATCGTCGTGTCATCGGATCCTGATGCCAGAAACTTGCCGTCTGGCGAGAATGCGACGGTTCTAACGCAATCGCTGTGTCCCGTCAATGGCTGACCCAAAAGTGCCCCTGTCTGCGCATTCCACAATCGAATCGTCTCGTCATCGGACCCTGATTCCAGAACCTCGCCGTCTGGCGAGAATGCGACGGTCCTGACCGGATTGCTGTGCCCCTTCGGTCGCTGATCCACGGGCGCCCCAGTCCATGCATCCCACAACTGCGTTGTTCGATCGTCATATCCGCATACCAGCTCCTTACCATTCTCTGAGAACATGAAGAAGCTAACCCGATTTCTACGCCTCGTTGATAACTGACCAAAAGGTATCCCATTTTGGGTGTCCCAGAATCGAACCGTTTTGTCATCGGATGTGGATGCCAGAGTCTTGCCATCTGGCGAAAAT
>WSTY01000973.1:0-13183 GCA_019633465.1 Tulasnella sp. 417 | reverse complement strand
GCAGAGGTGACCGATCGAGCTTTCAAGAACCCTTCCAAGGCTCTATCCATCTCCTCCTCCTCCCCGAGCTCAACGTACTGTACTATTTCGGTGTTACCGGGCCATCGGGGACACCGGGACATGCGCCAGAGCGGCGCAACCGTACCGGGGGGACGGGGCGATTGGCCGGGACAGGGGACATGTTGTAAGCGGAGCGGTGGAACTGAATCAGGGAAGCGGGCGGCCAGGGGGAAGTTCCTTGAGGAACAAACTTAAGTGATTAGAGTCGCAGAAATAACGTCACTTATATTTCATCTAGGGCAGTGTGAAATCCGAACAAGTGTAAGGGGTTTCAAAGGACGTTGTGGCGTTGCCTTTAAGTGGCTGGAGGTCGCCGTGTCGCATTTGTCAGCCACTTTAAGACACAACAACTGGCTAAAGGTCTATTATTTACATTGCCTGTAATGCTACATTGGTCTATAATGCTACCTTGGTCTATCAGCCCCGATTCAGCCAACTCAAAGCTCGGGAGAAGAATAATCTCCTTCAACCAATGGAATAACTATGCCGAAATACATCTTTCACTGATCTCAGGCCGAAAAGGTACTGTCTGGGGGTTAGTCATTTCCGCTAGCTCAGGACTTTTCAAAGCCCAGTTTCATCGAGAACGCATTTGTCAAGCGGGGACCTGGCAAGGAAGACTGTATGTCCACAGGGGCAGCGTTGGTCCATAGTCCCTCTTTAGGTCGAATGCAAATGTGACACGCATTTTGTGGAGTCTCGCGATTGCTATAAAGTCCGGTCTTAACAGATGGTGATTACTCAAGGTTCCCCCCTTCGTTCCACCATCCACACCCATTCTCCTACCCCAACTCTGATTCTTGCGTCTCTCTCTTCCCACATACCAAATCAGCGACTGTCCTCTCCTTGCTCTATGGTCATGTCTCCCAAGCTTCTCCTCTGTCGCTCTCCATGCAATCCCCTGTGTGGAGGAGCAGCAAGTAATACACCCCCACTTGGTAAGGAATCTTTGAACGTACCCTTGTTTTTAACGCTGAGACTACCTGTCATTTTAGTTGTTGATATCCCGGAGGATATCGATGGGGAGCCTATGCAAGATTTGGTATTTCTGCAAACGTCTTCCAGCCTCACCCCGCCGGATGATGTTTCAATACCAGCATTTGTGGAACGCTTCCCTCACCTTCCCATTTCCTCCATTCGACCAACTGTCTCACTGTGTCATGATGAACCGACTCACCTTACATCACTACTTGACCCAAACTTCACCAATATCCTCACAACACTGCGACAAATTCCTTCCCCAGATTCGACTTCGCTCCGCCAGCTTCGCCAAGGCCTTTCAAGCACGGAGGCGGCGGCTGGATTTCGATCTATTATCCTTCAGTTCGGTTCTGTGACGATCTGTGCCCCGTTGTGGATCGAGAAATGCCTAACCCGTCTTGCCTCCATTGAAGGTGTGGCGGTTCGTTGCCAAGAATCGATGGCATGGCTTCGGGCATCAAGTCGGCAGGGAGACTCGGCGCTAGTTTGCTCAGCTAGTGAATGTCGGCGCCGGCTGAATTTGATGGGATGGAACGAGAACCTGACGACTTTCCCTTCCGCGCTTCTCAGTGGGGCTGATGTCGCCATCCTACTTGGGGCCAACTGGCTCACTGATGAGCATATGAACGCGGGAGGAGATTGGATCAATGCTCAGCTTGGGCAAAGTTCGCGCAAGCGTGTGCTGAACACACACTTTCTTGGCTCGCTTGCCATTAACCGTTCTCAAAACCCAATTTGGAATCCAGCTCGGCCGCGCCAGCTTGACCAGCTCGTCCGCACAGGAAAAGTCAACTTCTTAATGATTCCGATCTACCTTCACCATCATTGGGCCTATCTCCACGTCAATATCGAGAACCGCAGCTGCATCTACATCGACTCTCTCAATCCTAACCAAATCCTTACCCCTGACGGAATACTCGAGCTTTTGGACTGGTGGCTTCAAACAGTGAAACCGCTGCCATTTGCAACTGGCCTTTCCGAAGAAGAGCGCGATTTTGAGGTTGACTGCCAGCAAGATGGCCACTCATGCGGAGTTGCGGTCCTCAGCACTATGGCTCAAGTTGCCTTGGGCCACGAGTCTTGGCAGCAGGAAAGAGCAGATTGGTATCGAATGCAGTGGTTTCTGCACCTATCGGAGCAATTTGCTGGCCTCCCCTCACACGTAAGTGACTTTGGCGCTCCAAATTTATATTAAAGTTGTCTCACATCCGCTTCTTTGCCAGGAGGGCTGTGTGCCAATTGATCCTGACCCACCAACACCACCTTCCGCTCCTTTCGATTTTGACCCGGAAGATATCTGGATTCCAGGGTTCACGGCTGTCGTTTCATCTGCTGTGCAGTGCCTCAAAACCCCATCGATCTTACCGGTACCCGCCCAAGATCCTTCGTCGCAATTATTGCCTTCACTCTCCAACAACACCGACGCCCCTGGGAACAGTTTCGATGAGACCCATGAGCCCAAACAGTCTGGCTGTATCCCAGAAATCGCTGTAACCGCAAGCTCAATGCCAAGCTTTAAACCCGGCCCCGTCAAAGGGCAAAGCGTTCTCAATTTCCCTGTCATATCGCGAGATGAATGGTATGCGCTGGAAAAGATTAGGGCGGAGCGGAGGGTTGCAGTTTTGGCAGATGCATTGGAGCGTGCCGAGCAGGACTATCTCTGTATTCAGGAGAGGAAGCGTCAGTATGAACGGGAGCGGAAGCAACTGTACCGGAAGAGGAAGTTTGACGATGAAATTGCGTCCGGCATACGTCGTCCCAATGGAAAGAAACAAAAGACCAATATGGTGGGAGCTGTCTTTTAATCACTGTTGAGACGGCTGACTTATCTGGTGCTCTAGGCTCAACTCGTGGGTTCTCTCAAGACTGGACTGCCTGCCCTTTGCCACAGCGCAGTTGTCAATGCTTCGCGCCCATGCCGTGAGATCCGAGAACACGACCAACATCAAAGCCGCGCTCCTTGCGGCCGAAAGCGTACCAAACCTGCCAAACCCCTTCAACGAATGAACTGGCTAAACCCAATCGTATTTGGCCATATCGATGCCGTTGTCCGCGAGGTTGGCTGGCCATTTAGTCCTACCCAAATCGCCAAACGCCTGAAAGCTCGAAATCCGAGTCTCTTCTCAAACTTCTCTGCCCAACGGATCTCCGACTGGCGCGATCCGAAATTTTCTGACAAGGTGGTCTGGCGACAGCACGTGCAGAATGCATTGGCCAAGGGATTGGTTCCCAAGAGGAAAGGAGGGAAGGCATACATATTGGTAGGCTTTCAGACGACACCCCTCCATTCACCACTAACTTTTCTGGTTCAGGACAACTATCCGGAAGTTATCAAGGCAATCCAACATAACGTTACCGAAATGCGAAGGGTCGGTGTTCCTCTCGATTTGAACACAGTCCACGGAATCATGATTGCTATTATCAATCGCATGGCCCCGGAGCTCTTCCAGCAGGAAACTTCCAAAGGCAAGCCTTTCCGATGCACAACAACCTTTGTACGTCGCTTCATTAAGCGGAAGCTGCGATGGTCATTTCGTCGTGCCACCAAGGCAGCCCAGACTACTCCGAAGAATGCACCCGAACTCACGAGGCGAGCGTTCCTGAGAATGGCTTGCACGATTCGGGACGAAGGCATCCCTGCTGCCCTCATTATCAATGCGGACCAAACTCAGGTTGTTCTCGCTCAGGGTACAAAGGTCTCGTATGCAGAAACAGGTGCAAAACAAGTGGACGTTGTGGGTCAGACTGAGAAGCGGGCGTTTACTCTCATGGTTTCGGTCTCGCAAGACGGTCAGGCACTTCCGTTCCAGGCAGTCTACTCAGGAAAGGACCCTCGAAGATCCCTCCCAAGAGCCGAGTCTCCGGGCCATCGGGAGCTGACTGCTGCTGGTCATCGTTTCGATGTTTCTGGTACAAGTAGCTACTGGGCTACTCAAGCAACAATGCGGTCATACATTACCCACGTAGCTGCGCCTTACTTCAAGCGGAGAAAGGGTGAACTAGGGCTCCCGTCAAGTCAGCGTTGCCTCCTTTACATTGACGTCTGGTCTGTGCATCGCTCCAACGAGTTCCGAAGCTGGATCAGAAAGGAGTATCCTTGGATTATCGTTCAGTATTGCCCTGGCGGTTGTACTTCCCTCTTTCAGCCATGTGATGCAGCCATTAACCGGGTTGCAAAAGAAGCAATCAAGCGCGCTGCATTGGCAGAAATTGTAAAGGAAACAACATATTTACTTGCCAAGGGAACTCCAGCAGCCGCTGTTGTTTTGGACAAGACCATCGGGACTCTTCGGGACAGGACGCCGAGCTGGTTGCTTGCTGCCTGGAAGGCTATCGATAAGAGTGATCTAGTTCTGAAGGTAAGGGTTTCGCAACGCAGTATTTTTAATGGTCTAATTCTTCTTCTGCAGTCTTGGGAAGCCTGCACAACTGGGCCTTTTAATCTTTCCTATGAAAGTTTGACTAGCCGTCCCGCACGCCAATCGATTCTCGATTTGCGGACCGGAGATCCAGAGTTCTACACGCAGATCACATCTGGGGCTGAAGAGGATCTTTTAGCAGTCGGCAGCGAAGAGGATTCTCCCTTTCTGGGTGATGATTCCTCTGAGAATGGTGAATTGATCAATTTCGGTGAGGAAGTTGTTATCTCTCGCCTTGGTTCCGTTCACTTACTCTCTCCATTTCCCCCGGTGTTCCCCTAACCTTTCAAGGGGTCAATGAGGAAGAAGTAGATTCAGATACGTCTGAGGAAGATTACTACGAATCAGAGGACGAAATTTGGCCCAAAGACGACCAAGGATCCAGCCTAGACACCACAGCCATCCCTTCACCCTGCCCCTCAAGACCTGTTCGAGCATGCACTACTCGCAGTAAGCCTAGCTATGGAGATTTGGCTGAAGCGGATGCTCCGATGGATCTAGATGTTCGAGACGATGAATACATTGAACCGGAGAGCCCGTAACGGCGTCTTTTCTATATATATCTCGATCGGAAATTGCGCCATTAGACTTTTATTTCTCTATACATGCTGTAGATACTAAAATTACGCAACCGGGGAACTTTGCAAAAATAGCGGGCGGGACACTTGTCCCCAGGCGGACGGATGGCCCGGGGGACACGGGACAGCATAAAATTAGCGGGGGGATGGGGGGGTCGGGACACGGGACATCCGCTAACACCGAAATAGTAAAGTAATTGTGAGGACTTCGACTGGCAGGTCCTTCATACTGAGCTGTCCACTGGGTTTCGACGGGGTGATTGGGAGGGGGGGGCGCACGCAGAGGACTGGAAGGAGGTTCTTGCATTTATACAGAAGGACGGCGTGTGGAAGCCGGACCTCCTCCACGCGCCTCAGGGTCCCATCCCTGAGTCGAAGGGCTGGTTGAGAACTAACCGTAATATAAACTCGAGCCGTCGACGCGCCCAGCGTCCAGAACATGTTGAGCAACATGCTCGTTTCTCTTATATACTCTATGGGCCTGCGGCCACTCGCTGAATGAAAGGGTAGTTGGCCGCACGTGGCACACGGCGAAGGAGTATCATTTTATCGACTGCAAACCAGAAGACCAGCCAGCTCCAAGGGGCATTACATCGACGTCAAACAAGCATATCAGCTACAAAGCTCCTGGGAAGCGGTCTCTGCTGAGGGGCAGGTCCCTAGAAACGATTTTTGGGCTCGGTGGCTGGATCCAGGTAAAATGTATCGGTCGAGTAGACGGATTGCATGTCGATTCACGGTTCGCAAGAATTTGGCGCGTTGATTTGCAGGGGTAAGGCTATGGTAGGGGGGTGGGAGCTAGTCTCCCGTGGGCAGACTAAAGACAACTTGGAGGGGGTGGAGGTTCGTTGTCTTTAGGTGGGAGCTATGGAACGACGGAAGAAGCAGCGTGCGGGTCGCGCCAAGGGTTTCTTATCCAGATGAATTTGAGATATGGGTCTTATGGAGGGGAGGGATTAGTTTCGAGAGGAACGCAAACGTAGGTATTGGCATTCATTGGCGCTGGGGCGGGATCCCAATTGGTACAGTGCTGCGGATGAGTGGTATCGACTAGCGGATCCGTGGATTGAAGGCGGTCTAATGGGAGTCGAACGAATGTTGCTTCCATATATGCCCTCATGAAGGCCGGTGCACCGGTCAAGAAATGTCCCCCTCGACCTCGGGTGATGCAATACCAGCAGGTTCTTGTTTGCACTATGACTTGGTGGCCGATTCTGACTTCGAAGATTGGTCGGGAGGGGACGTCACTTGTGTGTGCTTATAGGGTGTACCGAAGAGCTCCTCCTTCTGTCTTTGAAGCCATCGACGAGGCTAAACCCAGATTATGAGACGTTTAAGATATGGGAAGCAGGCCACGACTGAGCCTACCTCGCTGAATACATGCTCCTGGTCTCCATAGTCCACGTAAAACATAAAATACCCTATTACGACTAAATCGCCCGTTAGAAGAGCGCTGGCCGATTCAAGCGAGAAATTCACATACAAGGTACAGTGAGAAGCTGGCCAATACCGGCGGCCTTGAATATCCAAGGAGCAGGATGTCCTTTGACTGGAGAATTTTTAAGCTCCATCCTTCGAAGAAATGTTTCTTGACGGGCTAATGTCGCGGGTCGCCTCGGTTGGGCCGACATGAACTGGCGGAGGTGGTGTTGGCAAAAAGTTCAAGTTCGTTTGTTGTTGTGGGTTGTTTGGTTCTCAGACCACCCGCTGAGCAAGATCTCTTGTTGGATCGTCCCCTACACAAAAATGGAGCACGCAGTCTGCTTTTCAGCTCGCTTTGCGGGGCGTCATAATACATGAGGATAAAATTAAGTAGTTCTATCCATGCTATTCGTAATACGGTGACATGCTCAGATCCCGCCGCACTGAGCCCTCCGTTCCCGAGCCCGTCAAGGATCGCTCATCTTCTAAACCCGGATTTCCAACTTGAGGCTACCCGTTCGAAGTTGAGGAATTCGTCGCAGAAGCTTCTTTACATCACACAGCAGAGGTAATTCTGACCGAATCCCGACTGCTCTCGATTTGGCCAACTTTCGACTCTCCCAGCGAATAGCCATCTTCGACATTTTGCTTAGCCTGCCCTGATTCCAACGAACCCCGCTCTCGTCGTCAAGCTGCCGGTCGAGCACCATCGAGGCCTCATAGTGCAACGCCGCTTCGTCGTATCGCTCTAGGTCTTCGAGGAGGTAGCCTTTGTCTGCAAGGGCAATCGACAACCTGGTCTTTTCTGGCGTTTTGCGGTACTCGGTGATGGCGACATCGAACCAATGGAGAGATTCCTGAGTCAAACCTTGCTCCCTCTTCACTACTGCAAGGAGAGCCGCGGTGTATGGGAATTCCCAGTCACCGTGCGAGATGTCCTGGTAGATCGAACACGACTCTTCTAATGCCTCGGCCGCCTCAACATATCGCAATTGGTCCTTAAGGCAGTCCCCCAGCTCCCACAAGCCCTGGGCCAACCTCCAACGGGCGTTTGATTGTCGTGAGATGGCGATCGACTCTCGGAAGTAAATTTCCGCGTCTATGAAGTTGTGTTGCCGCGCTTGGATGATGCCCAAACGCCATAGTGCGGTGCAGGTGCCGTGCCCCCACCCGATTCTCGTGGCAATATCGCAAGCCTCGTTGACCATGGAGATCGCCTCGTCGACGTTGTTCTGGTCCCAATTCACCCACCCGAGAAGGATGAGCACCTTTGCTTCACCAAGCTTGTCCCCACATGCCGCGGCGATAGCCACAGCCTCTCCTAGAACGGACAGCGCTTCTTCGTAATTCTTCTTCCTTCGGTGAAGTTCTCCGATTCTCTCCAGACACTGCACGATGCCGACGTCGTTCGAGCGTGCGCGATAGATGTCAAGCGCTTCCTTCAGGAAGGCCATGGCATCGTCGTCCTTGGATTGGATGCTGAGGGAGCTGCCCATCAGATATAGGGTTTCCGCTGTCCCGAGTGGATCGTCAAGGCTACCAAGCTTGTCGAGGGCGGCCGAGGCGGCTTTTAGGGCTTTGACAGGGTAGGAGTGTCGGTACGATACGGCGGCTTGTTTGCGGAGAACGCTAGCGATTCCTCGGTCGTTTTCTTCTTGCTCGTACAGAAGAAGTGCTTGTTCCAGGAACGCAAACCCCTCCTCATAGTTCCCCTTCCAGCTTTCAAGGTCGCCGAGGTTCTCGAGCAGCGGGGCAGATCGCGCCTGGTCATCGAGAGCGGGGGGACAGCGAGGCTGAAAAAGAAAAGAGGTAAGAATAGTTTTAAGAGAAATTTAGGGCCAAAGTGAACGTACGAGGAAGGCGATAGCGGTCCGACACATGGCGCTTGTGGGCCGCTGCTCTGGCGCAGCTACCCAGCACCGAGTGATCAAGTCCCACACGTGGAGACAATCGCTGAGGCGGAATTCGCCGTCGACATGAGGCTGAGGGCCTTCGAATATTTTGAGGATAATGGCATAGTCCGCAGAGGTTCCCTCATAAGGCAGCTCTCCCGTCATAATCTGCGTGTGCATCATCAGCCCAGCATCCGATGTGTACGAAGAAGGTCGAACAACTTACCTCCCACACTAGCCAGGCCCATGCGTACACGTCACTGCTCGGACTTCTTGGGTGACCGTTGATTAGTTCCGGACTGCACCAACGTATGGATCCCTTGAACCCCGTTGACGTCTCTAGTCTTCCGAAGCCACTGTCCTCATGGAGTCGCGCTAGGCCAAAGTCACAGAGAACCGCTCTGAAGTTGCGGTTGATGAGGACGTTTGCCTTCAAATTCAAATGTGTTCAGAGATGGCATTTGAGGCGCTTCATGCAATCGTGGCGCACTCACGGATTTAACATCTCCGTGACAGACAGGTGGATTAAGTTGGTGGAGAAATATTAGAGCTTCGATTGTATCGTAAATCTTATACAGGGTTCGTTGTAAGCATCGGTAGGAGCCGCTCCAGACTAGACTCACCAAAGACAACTTCTCAGGTACCTCGAGCTTGTGCCGACGAATGAATTCGCTGACATTGCCATTCGGCTCCCAAGGCGAAAGTAGCCAGGCTTCCGAGAGCTCAAAGTCGGCGTAGAAACCAGTGAACCGGGCGATACCCGGGTGTGCCCCAAGACTTGACCAGACCAGCATCTCCTTCGTGAAAGCCTACACACGACGGTTCAGCCACTTTACAAGCACAACGAAAGGATAAGCTCACCCTCTTTACATCAGACATATCATCAGCTGCCGAGATTTTGATTTGCTTGACGGCAACAACTTGAGGCGGGCCATAGTGGCGAGAGGCAAACCACACGGGAAGGTAGGCAGAGGGATGAAGGTGCGCTTTCCGTACAATTCCATAACCGCCCGAGCGCTTATAGTCGTCAGGAAGGAAGGTGATCCTTCTGCGACTGACTTGGTGCTTCTCTAGTGCATCGTATGCTTCGTCCTGGATGGGAGATGCGTGTCGCTTGAGAAATTATGGCCTGAACTGAAACGTATCCGGACCTACCACAGCTTGCCCTCTTGCAAGTCTTCTTTCGCGGTCTTCTACGGTTGACATTAGACCTCTTTATGGTTTCTTTGGCCAAGTATCTGATATCCAGGACGTAGAGCGGATGCGTGCTTCCAAGGGTGGCGTCCTTTGTGTTCGGGTTATTTGTGGTCTCGGTCCTTCAGGGTCTCCGCATTCTCCGCGACGACGCAACGTCTCTGGTAAGCAGCAACCACCCCCAAGAGGCGCAATGAAAGCTTGAGCCAAATGTGTCCGGTATGCCTTGGACACTGTGCGCTGTACCTTAAGAGAGTGTTGAACCACCTCGATCTGCTGGGGTAGCGTCCCGCCACACCCCTTCGACGACGATATGGCAATGCAATAACAACCTGTTCTTGCGTTCCTCGCAAATGAGTCCTCAGTTACACACAAGTCCCCGCATGCACGATGGGACAGTCATCAACAGATATTTTAGGACATATAGGTGGGGGGAGTATCTAGTGTACATGTGGTATCTGTCACGAATTCAATAGGCAACTATGTAGATCGCGAGCATAGCAACATTTGCTTCGCAAGCTCATTGCGGACTAGCAATATCGCTGACCCGAATTTCCAACCCGAGACTCCCAGTTCGAAGGTGAGGTATCCGTCGCTGAAGCTTCTTCACGTCGCACAGTAGGGGCAAAGCCGTCTGAGCACTGACCGGTCTTGACTTGGTGCGCTTTCTACTCTCCCAAGTAATGGCCGTCTTCGGGATGGCGACTAGCTTGTGTAGGTTCCACCCAACCTCGCCATCATCCCTGAGTTCCAGGTCGAGGACCAAGGAGGCCTCGAGATGCAATGCCGCCTCGTCGTGCCTTCCGAGTTCTTCGAGAACGCAAGCCTTGTCTGCCAGGCACACCGACAAGCTAAACTTGTCCTGGAGTTTGCGGTGCTCCTCCATGGCGACATCGTACCAATGGAGTGAGTCCTCGAATGCCCCCTGGGCTTTCTTTACCTCTGCGAGGCGGGATGCGGCGGAGGGGAGTTCCCAGTTGCCGAAAGACATTTCTCGGTAGAGGGAGCAGGACTCCTCCAGGGCGGCGGCGGCTTCGTCGCCTCGTCCTTGTGTTTGGAGGCAGATTCCCAAGCCATACAGGCCTTGTGCCAATCTCCAATGAACATTGCAACGCCGGGAAATCGAAATCGACTCTTTCAATAACTCCTCTGCCTCGCCAACACTACCCTGTAGCCTCCGGATGGTGCCGAGACGAAGCAACGCGATGCAGACACCTTGCTCCCACCCGATTCTCCGCGCAATGTCGCAGGCACCCGTGACGGTGATTCCAGCTTCGTCGAAGCGATCTCGGTCAATATCCAATGAACCAAGAACCATGAGCACTCTAGCCTCCCCGAACTTGTCGCCGCACCGAGAAGCAATGGCGGCGGCCTCTCCCAGGGTGGACAAAGCGTCTTCGTAACGGCCTTCCCATCTATGGATCTCTCCTATCCTCTCGAGGCACTCCACAACACCGACGTTGTTATCATGCACACGAAAGAACTCGAGGGCTTCGTTGAGAAAGGCCATTGCATCCTCGTATTTGGATTGAAGACTGAGGGCACTACCCATCAGGTAGAGAGTCTCAGCAGTTCCGAGAGGGTCGTTCAGGCTCCTGAGTTTTTCGAGGGCGGTCGAGGCGGCTTGAAGGGCTTTGGCAGGATACGAATGGCGGTGCAACACCGCGGCCTGTTTTCGCAGGACACTGGCGATTCCTTTTTCGTTTCCCTCTTCTTTGTAAATGAGTAAGGCGTTCTCTAGGTGCGCAAAGCCCTCCTTGTAATTGCCTTTCCAACTCGCGAGATCGCCGAGGCTTTCGAGTAGAGCGGCAGAACGGCCATGATCAGTCACGGTCGGAGGACATCGAGGCTATGGCGAGTTAGGTATCAGGGACGGTTTACTAGAGCTTCGAGATAACAACGCCGTACCAGGAATGCAATGGTTGTCCGACACATGGTGCTCGTGGGCCGAAGCCCTGGTTCTGCTACCCAGCACCTAGTCATCAACTCCCATACTTGGAGACAATCACTTAGACGAATTTCTCCATCGATTTGAGGGCGGGGATCATTAAATATCTTGAGGATGATGGCGTAGTCCGCGGAAGTCCCTTCATAGGGCAACTCTCCGGTCATTATCTACATGTGAAATCTACATCGGTCAGGATGTCAAGACGCAAGATGGACCGTGCTGACCTCCCACACTAGCCAAGCCCAGGCATATACATCACTTTTCGGCGTTCTAGGCTGGCCGCTGATCAATTCTGGACTACACCATCGGATGGACCCCTTGAACCCCGTCGACGTTTCCATTCGTCCAAAGCCGCTGTCCTCGTGGAGTCGTGCTAAGCCAAAGTCGCATAGAACTGCTCGAAAGCTACTGTTTATGAGGACATTTGCCTTCAAGAACAGGGCAGTTAGATCGAATCTTGAACGGGAGGTTTGGTGCCCTTACTGATTTGACGTCTCCATGGCAAACAGGGGGATCAAGTTGGTGAAGAAATGTCAAGGCGTCGATTGTATCATAAGCCTAACAAATCATTCATTGTAAAAACCAACAATTGACGTTTGGAGTGAGACTCACCAAGGACAACTTCTCAGGTACCTCCAGTTCGTGGCGACGAATAAATTCGCCGACGTTCCCATTTGGTTCCCAAGGAGAAAGGAGCCAGGCTTCAGACAGCTCAGCGTTGGCGCAAAAACCGATAAACTTTGCAATGCCCGGGTGCGCTTCGAGACCTGACCACACCCGCATCTCCTTCCGTGAAAGCCGACAAGAGGACAGGATTGGTCTCCCTGATAATCATGAGGAACTGGCCCAGCTCACCCTCTTAACTTCAGATGCGTCATCTGCAGCTGATATTTTGATCTGCTTGACGGCAACGACTTGAGGAGGGCCGTATTGGCGTACAGCCAACCATGTGGGAAGGTAAGTCGAGGAATGAAGGTGAGCCTTCCGCACGATTCCATAACCCCCAGCCCGCCTATAGTCTTCGGCAAGGAAAACAATCCTTCTATGATTAACTTGATGCTTCTCCAACGCTTGGTAAACCTCGTCCTGGGTGCGGGACATTGTCTCATGAGAAATTGAGAACTGAACTGACATGGATACACCCACCACAGCGCGTCCTCTAGCAAGTCTCCTCTGGTTGTCTTCAGAGCCTGACATGGGTTTCAAAAGCGGCTCTTGTCGAGTATTCACCATCTACGGCGCGGCGCCGGTGGCTGCCGAAGGTAAGTCGTTGTGACCGTGGTTCCTATTAGACCCGTAAACGGCGTCATGGTTCCGTAATCCTGGGAGCTAGTAAAGATTCTCCTGCTTCCCACTGCGCTCATCAGGCTCCCAGCTTTCTACTAATCAAGACACAAATATCCTTCCATGAAAAGCTATAGAAGAACCAATGGACTATTTACGCCTTAAGTGAGACGGTATGTTCTATTACCTTGCGCTACAGATTGGTCACGTGTAAGTTTTGCGTCCAGTTCTGGAACGAGCTGTCGGTCCGCATCTTCCACCGCAGCTGCCACATCTAGAAACTTGGCGCTGATCTGGAATACTACATTTCCTCGATCTTTGCGCAGCGCTAATACATAACGGCATTCAATCGGTGACTCTGGGGGGCCCCCCCCCCCCCCCCCCGGCAGGCGGGGAGGGGGCCGG
>WSTY01000972.1:0-13186 GCA_019633465.1 Tulasnella sp. 417 | reverse complement strand
TGGACTATTCGACAGGACCCCGAGGCTGCCCCAAACGACGCCAATATCAGACGTCGCCGGCGTCGACCGGCTCATTTCGTCCCCAAATGTGGCCCGGGAAAGCAGCGAGGTTTCGATCGAATTGCTGATTCGCGGAGCACAGAAGGATGTTGGTAGTGGTCGTAGCGCCGTCCTACGATGTCTCTTTCTCCAATCCAGCAATAACAGGGGCACGCTCCGGCCTTGATCACTGGCGCAGGACTCTGGAAACAACATCATTTAAGTCTTCTTGGGGAGACCGAAGCTGATTGAGTCGTTCGACGATTGCCCGCTGGAGTCGAGTTTCCTTGCAGGCCAAAGCAAGTCGACAGCATCCGAGGGTAACCGTGCACGTGAGAGTAACGCATCCCGGAATCGCGTTAAGTGCCTTTGGATTGCTCTGAGAGAGCTTGGGGTGGTCGGCAGTTGGGTAACTTGTTGGGCGAGGTTGGCCATGAGCACCATGAGCGGGTGTTGGAGGCTGCGGAAGACCGCCCGATTCAGGAAAGCGTCTTGCAGTATGTCCAACGTTTGAAGAGGTTCACTAGTTTGAAAAGCCCAAGATGAAATGTCAGCACATTCGTTCCAGTTCTTAGATATGGTTTATAGCGAGACCTTGGGATGAGAGCGCCCAACATCCTTTTTTCCCTAGCGGTAATGCACCCCTGCATTTCATCACGGTCCCTGTGAGCGGCACGGCCTCTTTCCGCACCCACTTTCGCACCACTTCCAGCCGCCACGACGTTCACAGCAGCTTCTGGATTCTTCATCCCGCTGGTGCGGTGACCAGCAGCTGGTAGACCGACGCCTGGTTTACAGCTTCAGCCAACGAACCCAAGCGTGACGTTCTCGTCGCCTCGAAGATGAAGGAATGGAGGAAGGTCGTGATGGAATTGAGCTTGCGACTGGGGGGACGGCAGTTTCTCCCTGGATGCGTGTCGGTGAGCCTTTGCGACTGAATAGAGGTATGGCAGGAAGGCGGACGCGAAAGTTGCAAAGGGCGCTGGTTGGGGGGAGCCTAGAGCCTTGCCTGTGGGCGGTTGCGGGAGGAGGTAACGAGAGAGTCTAGACGTCGTTACAGGTTACGAGTGAGCTTTTGAAGGAGCCGAGGAGAGGCAAATATTGTTGGCGATCCAGCAGCCGAATGGAGGGACTCGATCATCGATGTTAGCATCTTGAAGGATAAGTGCTGCAGTGGAGAGAAACGAAGAGGTTGTGAGTAGAATGATATATTTGTATCGAGGACAAGATGCTGATGAGACTGACTGTGTAATATGGGTGAGCGGCCCTTTGGAAGTGAAGCATCGCGATCAGAGGTGGGAGTTGAGATTTGAACTGGTTGTCCACCAGGTCCGAATTCGGAGAGGATTCGATCTGGTCCTTTGACTTGTAGAAAACTGAAAGGAGATTGATCCGGTGGAATGGCGGAAAAGATGTCTTTATTTCCCCCGTCCTCGGTGAGCCAGGGGGACCTCTCGGACGAGCAACGAGCCATGGCAAGGTGGCTTGCGTCGGAGTTTGACCAATAAGCGCTCGAACTGGTGCACCGTAAATAAAAGTACCACGTGACTACAGCCTTGCTCGAAAACCTTGTCCGCGCGTCAAAAAAAAAAAATCCCGCCCGCACCCCCAAACGCGTCATAAGTAAAGTTCTTCACATCGTCCACTCGAGATTGCACTCCTATGAGCTATCTAAAGTGCTTAAAATATGTTTGTATGACAGAATAAAGGTGAAAGGACAAAATTTGAGGCCGAGAGATGCAGACGTGCCTATGGCCAAAAAGTGCACGATTGGTTCATACACGTGCCAAATCCTTGCTGATTGGTCCTTTTAGACTTGGAAATGCTGAATAACCTAGACTACGGATTGTATAACGGTGCTATTCGGGAGCAATACTGTCAGAATGCGACCGAGGGGTAGAGCCACCTGAAGGGTCGTGCTCCAACGGGGCTAGAATTCCCCTTGGTGAGTTGAAGACGTCTCTACAAATAAATATATGATATTAGGTATTATTATCACGGGTGCGAGAGGGGCAGAATATGGTGAAGTAGGGTGGGGCGTCCAGGCCTTGTTTGGGACTTTTTTTTTTGGGGGGCGCGCGGACAAGGTTTTCGAACAACGCTGTAACCGGATGCCACGTGACGTTCTGTCGAAAGGATGCAGTGCACCATTGCGTTGACAAAGGCGATCAATATTAATCTTACGACTTGGAATAGTTTCGTGCGGGGTGGACCGGAATACTCATGCGTACTTATACTAGTCGCGGTATGGTAATCACCTTTTATTCAACTGCCTTTGCCTAGGGGAGCTGACGAACAGGAACGGGGGGGGGGGGGAGATTATCCCTTGTCGGCGTGCCTCGGATGCTTGCCGCAATTGGAATGCACCACGGGGCGAGGGGCGAGACTCGGGACACTTTGTCTCTCGTCGCCGCGCCTCGGCTATTGGTTGGAATTAAGGCCTTACGGTCTCCGGTATCCACAACGAGGGAACTCGACCCGAAACAGCGAATGCTTGTTATTATTATTATCTCCCTCTCGACGACGCGCCACGGATATTTTGTGCAAATGGGACTGCGGGCTCGCATTGCACCACAGGCCCCGGGCCGAAACAGTCTCTGCCGGATATATCAGGGAGCACCGCAATCCCGGGCTGCACATCGGCAACCCGAAACAACGGTTGCCTCTCTTGTGGACGGTCTCGGATAAACTCGAAAGCACCGCGGTCTGTAATATGCATGGCGAGGGACCGCTCCCGAAACAGCGGTCGCTGGAGTCGGCGTGCCTCGGGCACTTACCGGACTGGCGAGGGGAAATAGCTGCAGTGAGGGTCCAATTTCTTTCGAGAAGCAGATGCAGCCTTTGCAAACCAACTCTTCCCTCACCAACAATCATTCGTCACGTTCACTGCCAACCTGCTATAAACACCTTCCTCGTCCCCAAAACGTCCTGGAAGCCCACCAGTCCAGTACGCCCCCTCCAACTCTCCCTATACCGTCACCACCTATGTTGCTTCCCCGTTACCAACCTCTCTTCCAACTCTGGTTCTTCACATTCCTGCGACAGTTGTTTGCCTGCTTCCAACAATTCGTCTGGCCTACTACAATCAAGACTTCAATTCCACCACCGCCACTATACGATCGGCAGCTCGATGCACCCATCGGCTCCGGAAAGCCCGTACGTCCCGCCCTTCAACGCGGATGCCACAATCCTTGAATGACTGACCTCGATGGCCGCGCGTTGACCTCAGTACAACCAGAGCGACGCAGAGACCGGCGCAAGCAAACATTTATGGCATCGTCTCCATGAACGACTCTACGGTGTCGAAGAGATTACTGCTCTCAAGGGTCCTGCGGCGAGTTTCCGTCTGGGGGACAGTCAACCCGACGCTGGGGTTCAGGTTCGGACCGTGAGTAATTCGATCTTTGTTTGCTCGAACGCTCGTCCCTTCGTTGTCACCACGATCTAGTGTTGCCGCGAGGTGAGGTGGCGCGATGTGTCTCACGGTCACTGGCCAATCAGAGGCCTAGAAATCGAGGGTTTTCATTTAAGTAAGCGGTCCTATTGGTCACTGACCGTGAGACACATCGAGCCGCCTCACCTCGCGGCAACACTACCACGATCGAGGGAACGGTGACACACCCCCTTCAGAACATCGCCACCGCTGCCCTGGAGCTCGACGTTAACCTGTCTTCGCCTGGTTCATTTTAGCGGTCGACACTTGATCTCACTCCTTTTGAGGACGGCACCCCGACACTTCAACACGCTCGTTCTGTCTTAGCTTGGCTGGTTCACTACTACCTCCACTCCACACCTTCACCACCATGTCAGGCAACAGAAGCTCCTGATCCCATTCTTCGCTGTCTGGCTCGTGAGTAGACGTTATGGAAGAAGTGATCAAAAGTTCGACTACGCTAACGTTGGACCCCACCCTTTCAGGAATCTCGCAATCGCTCAAGACCGCTCCCGCTCTCGCTTACGCCTACACCGAGCTGCGGAACTACGACATCGAGGATGACAATTCCCTCACCATCAACATGATGACGTCACATCTGGTTGAGGGAATGCCCAAACCCCTACCAGGGAGATCCCCGACACAACCCCAGCCGCCCACACCGGTCACCCGAGTACCAAACGCTGACGCGTTCTATAGTAACGACTTTATCCCGACAAGCTCTGAACTACTAGGCTGTGTCGAAGAGCCAATAGGACGCCCTATTTGTGCAGGAGGTTTTAGCGACGTCTGGCGATGCAACATCCGATTCTGGACGCCATCGGAAGCACTTCCTACCGAGGTAAGCCGTGCATTGCGTCGGCTCTCCAAACGGCAGTCTCATAAATTTCTAACCGCGCTATACTAGGTTGCTGTAAAGGTCCTTCGATCTGTCTGGTTAAGCAACAGAGCTGAGGCCGACGCAAATGAGCGAAAGTTACGGGTATGTCCTTCCCTGCAGTTGCACAATTGTTTTGAGCTAGTTCCTCACCAAATTAACTCTCTAGAGGTTCATGCAAGAGGTCATAACCTGGCTTGGCCTACCCAAACACCCGAACATCGTTCCGCTCATCGGTTGGACCCTAACGCCAAATCTCTCATTCATATCCCCTTGGTACAAGCAAGGGAATCTATACCGCCACTTGAAAAGCCTTTCTGATACTCAGCGGATAAAAGTTGTGCGTGAGAACGTTGTAATGCCTGACAACCCTTCACATAACGATCGCTGACGGCAAGCTTCTCACTGCCTTAGCTCCTTGGTATAGCAAAAGGGCTCGAGTGCTTGCATTCCCATGACCCGCCCGTGGTGCATGGGGACCTCAAACCCGTAAGTGCTGGTCAGTCCTAGGTCCTGAAATTGGGACTCACGGAGAATGCTCCGCAGGAAAATATTTTGATGTCCGACTGGGGAGAGCCACTCTTGGCTGACTTCGGCCTATCAACAATCCTGGGCGAGGAAAGAATGTACACTTCTTCCCATCGCGTAGGAGGAAGCTTTCCCTGGATGTCACCTGAGCAGATGATTGAAGGGTCGAAATCTTGCCAGAGCGATGTTTACAGCTTTGGGAGCCTGGGGTTTACGGTAAATAAATATATTCTCCCCGAGCTTCCTCCCTGTCGGATACCCTTTTCAACGCACCTAACAACGGATACCTCGCTTTGTTTTCTTTGCTAGGTTATGGCTGGAGAATTGCCCCATGCCGGTCTGACCGATGGTCAAATCACTCTCAAAGTTTGCAATAGCAATGACCCGAAGGACCCTGTGGAAGACTGGAGCAAATTCCCCCAGCTCCAGGGACCAATGAAGGATCCTTTAGAGGACTGTTGGTCGCGGTCGCTGGACGCGAGGCCTTCCATGTCAACCATCATCCGACGATTAACGTCCCTTCTAGAATCGAGCCAGCCGGGGTGAAGGACGAGGAATTTCCCTCGTCATAATCTCCGCCGCGTCTCCGTTTCATAAAGGTGCGATTGAGCAACACGGCTGCTGAATTATTATCTGGCGATGCTCCGAAACCTCATTTGCTCATCTATGGACGGGATCCCTCAGCTACGCCGTCCTCTTCCACCTCCGAGCTCGGTATTAGCACTTTATCACAGTATTATTATCTAGTAATCTACTATAATGTTGCAACAGGTTCACCCAACCTCAGTCCCGTTGTGGCCGAGAAGGGGGGGAAAGATGATTGACTGATGCCAACGGCGACGACTCGGTGTCGTTGGTGGCCTTATCTCATATAAGAGTGGAGATATTATATTATAACCTGCTCTAGAGCAAGCCGGGCTCGAATGAAGATGAATCGTGCGGTGGTCGGATTCCACTGACAAGGCCCATAGCCTGTCGAGCCCGTTATGGGAATAACATAGCGTGCTGCGTTTATAGGCCCCTTTGGCGGAGTACGGGTAGAGATGGCGACGTCGTAATTTAAGGTCCCACAGAAACCAGGCTCTTTTTAATGTTCTGGCCTTCCCCATATAGACAGACTATCACAGTATCACGCTCACAAGCAGCTTGCATCCCATTGATGCACATGGCTCATCGCCATTGCTAGCTACAAGAATTACACTTTTGATGCATGTCTCAAGGGTATGTGGATACAGTAACGCATAAGATGATAGGAAATGGGCGTGCCGGACGCGGGACATAATCATGATTCCAAGGGACGGAAAGCAAAATTGCTTTCGAAAAGATAACATCGGAGAAACTGCGATCGATGTCACGGTATTAGTGAGGAACGAAAAGTGTGAGAAAGATGATAAAAAGTGAGGTACGATTAACAACGAAGACATCCCTATTTGGTCGGCGGCATTGGTTGAGTACCGCTTTCCGACCCGCTTAGGGGTGTGGGCAAGTGTTCGGCAATTGTCGAAATAGATGGCCTCGCCTCAGGTGAACGCGACCAACACGCCCTCAAGAGATCTGCGGTTGATCCACGAAGCCGAGGGTACTTGCTCCAATCTTCGACAGGACCTCCAGGCCTAGTGTCGTCGCAAACCTTGAGGACAATTTGGCAGTCAGCCAACCCATCATACGGTAGTTCACCCGTCAGGACCTTATGGTGAAAAGACCAGAGCATTTGGTAATCAGCGCATACGTTTTGAGATACGAGGGCCAGGTTTGAGAAAGTATTCACCGCAAAAGCCACATTCCCGAAGCTGTATACGTCACTCTGGCACGACCTAGCCCCTCCAGTCATGCACTCTGGCGCCATCCACGCCATGCTTCCCCCTACGCGATGAGAGGACGAGTACATTTCCTCCTCACCCAAAATGGTTGAGAGGCCAAAATCCGCTAGGAGAGGTTGCCCTTCGTCGGAAAGTAAGATATTTTCCTGTTTAAACGTTTTATAGTCAGCTTCGGGTGGAATGTCGAAAGAATACGACGGCTTACCGGCTTCAGGTCCCCATGAACCACGGCTGGAGCTTGAGAATGCAGGTACTCGAGTCCTTTTGCAATACCAAGGAGCTAATAGAGCCAAATAAGTCGTGGAGTGGCCATCAGGTCCGGCAACTTAGAAGTGGATGGCGAGTTAACGTACGAGTTGCATCCGCTTCATGTCCGACAGCGCTCTTAAATGCCCGTGTAAATTTCCTTGCTCATACCAAGGAGATACGAAAGAGAGGTTTGGTGTCAGAGTCCAACCGATGAGCGGCACGATATTCGGATGTTTGAGCAACCCGAACCACGTTATGCCCTCTTGTTGGAACCGCTGAAAGAGGGGCATTCAGTCGATAGCTAGGTTTTTGAATAACTAGAGAATCTTACCCGCAGCATTTGTTCTTTCTGTAAGGCGGGAGTGGAGTCATTCAGACGCACAGACCGAAGAACTTTCATGCTAACCTGTCGATGATATATAAGCTAGTCGTCGAGTTGCTTCTACGACGCATGGCTTACCTTGGTTGGAAGTCCTTCCGACGGCGTGCGGAACTGTACATCGCAACAAAAAACGTCACTGTAGACTCCTCCTCTCACAGCGGATCCCTGCGGCTGCCTAATATGGCCATGGAAAGCAGGGCTTGTCGGCCAGAAATAGAGTTCGTGTGGGGGTGCGGTATCAGAATCAGCCGTTGAGATAAGATCTGGGGCCATAGGAAGAGAGGCTGATGTTAATTCAGGAGCGTTCGGAGCGTCCGTTCTTGCGTTCAGGCTTGAAGAATGGCTGGGAGTGGACAACGCTGTTGATGGCTGCGTGCCTTGAGGTGGATTGTCATTCGGAGGTCCACAACTCTGTGGAGGTGTTGGCGGTCTCGAATTACATCTGCCGAGGACGTGTGACGGTAGTTGAAGTTGGACTTGGGAATGGCAGTCTCCTCGAGTCCCCTCCAGCGGGAGTTTCTTCTTGAATCGTTGTTTTGTCCGCATGATTTGCTTTAACACCCATTGAGAAACGCTCTAGAGAAGTCGAAAAAACCAGATAGCGGGCATCAATCAGATGTCAGTGGTCCGGGATGCACACACGGGCAATGGCCAGAAGCTGCTTGCCTGAAATAATTTGCCGAAGGGATGTCTCCATGGAGTAGTAACCATTGGGAAGAGAACGATGAGAAGACCTGAACAGAGCTCCTCAGTTTCTAAATCTAGAGAGTTGAGGGAAAGGCGAAGGAGGGTTGATAGCTGGAGCGAGAGAAGAGGGGCATTTTCCTTTATAGTGCGATCCAACTAAAGATCAAGGGAAATCCCAAGAAGTTGACTCATTGCACAGCTCGCTTAGACCCCCGAAGGCCCGAACGTCCCTTTCCAGAGAACACGGGGTTTTCTGGTGCATTGACTCCGTTATGGCGGTTTAGGTAGGCCCTTGCGAGCTAGGTTGTCAGACCCGAATGTCGCTTTCCATAGAACACGTGTTTTTCTCACCTTCAATCTCCTTTTGGCGATTTAGGTAGGCCCTTGCTGGGTTCTCCGACCCGATTATCGCTTTCCATAGAGCGCGTGTTTCTCCTGCCTCCGCCTCCGTTGCGGCGATTTAGATGGGCCCTGTGAGCTATCAGGATGTCAGACCCGAATGTCGCTTTCCTAGAGAACACGTGTTTTTATGTTCATCGGCCCTTACGAGCTACGAGGTTGTCAGACCCGATGACGCTTCCCGGAGAACACGTGTTTTTCTCCCCTTCGACCTCATTGTGGCGATTTAGGTAGGCCCTTGCTAGGTTCTCCGACCCGATTATCGCTTTCCATAGAGCGCGTGTTTCTCCTGCCTCCGCCTCCGTTGCGGCGATTTAGATGGGCCCTGTGAGCTATCAGGATGTCAGACCCGAATGTCGCTTCCTAGAGAACACGTGTTGTTATGTTCATCGGCCCTTACGAGCTACGAGGTTGTCAGACCCGATGACGCTTTCCAGAGAACACGTGTTTTTCTCCCTATTCGACCTCATTGTGGCGATTTAGGTAGGCCCTTTGACTCGTTTGTTGTTCTCGATAGAGCGTGTGTTTCTCATCCCTCTGCCTCCGTTGCGGCGATTGAGATGGGCCCTATGGCTACTTGGATGTCAGGCCCGAATGTCGCTTTCCATGAAACACGTGTTTCTCCCCTTCGACCTCATTGTGGCGATTTAGGTAAGCCCTTGCTAGGTTCTCCTACCCGTTTTTTGCTTTCCCCAGAGCACGTGTTTCTCCTCTTCCGCCTCATTTAAATGAGCCCAGTGAGCTATTAGGATGTCAGACCCGAATGTCGCTTTCCCAGAGAACACGTGTTTTTATGTTCATCGGCCCTTACGAGCTACGAGGTTGTCAGACCCGATGACGCTTTCCAGAGAACACGTGTTTTTCTCCCTATTCGACCTCAGTGTGGCGATTTAGGTAGGCCCTTGTTAGGCCCTCCGACTGGTTTGTTGCTCTCGATAGAGCGCGTGTTTCTCCTGCCTCCGCCCCCGTTGCGGCGATTTAGATGGGCCCTGTGAGCTACTAGGCTGTCAGACCCGAATGTCGCTGTCCATAGGACACGCGCTTCCTCCCCTTCGACCCCATTATGGCGACTTAGGTAGGCCCTTGCTAGGTTCTCCGACCCGATTATCGCTTTCCATAGAGCGCGTGTTTCTCCTGCCTCCGCCTCCGTTGCGGCGATTTAGATGGGCCCTGTGACCTATTAGGATGTCAGATCCGAATGTCGCTTTGCCAGAAAACACGTGTTTTTATGTTCATCGGCCCTTACGAGCTACGAGGTTGCCAGACCCGACGACGCTTCCCGGAGAACATGTGTTTTTCTCCCCTTCGACCTCATTGTGGCGATTTAGGTAGGTCCTTGCTAAGCTCTCCGATCCGACTATTGCTTTCCACAGAGCGTGTGTTTCTCCTCCCTCCGCCTCCTTTGCGGCGATTGAGATGGGCCCTATGAGCTAGAATGTCGTTTTCCATAGAACACGTGGTTCTCCCCTTGACCTCATTGTGGCGATTTAGGTAAGTCCTTGCTAGGTTGTCCGACCCGTTTGTTACTTTACATAGAGCACGTGTTTCTCTTCCTTGCCTCCGTTGCGGCGATTTAGATGAGCCCTGTGAGCTATTAGGATGTCAGACCCAAATGTCGCTTTCCAAGAAACATGTGTTTTATCTTCATCGGCCCTTGCGAGCGTACTAAGTTGTCAGACTTGATGTCGCCTGCCCAGACTCGTGTGCTCTGGGACCCAGAGAACACGTGTTTTCCCTGTCCATCGACCCCATTGTGGCGATTTAGAGTGGTTTACTTGATGATTCGCAGGCCCCACCGGCACCAACTTCTAAAGATGGCTGGTAGCCCACCGGCGCTCAAGTCACTGTCACCCCAAAGTCCAAACCCGTGACGTTTGCTTTCAATTTGTTCTCCTGCGTTCTCTATGACGTTACCTTTCACGGAAAATCTAGTCCTACAACCTACAAACACTACCAACGCCGCAAATCCTACAACCTATGCATTTTCAGGGTCTCTCGGCCGAGTTCCGAAAGCTAGCAAAATAAGACACCTGATTCTGTCGTCTCCATTGTCAAAGGGAGATATATCGCTGTGGATTAAGGGCAGGGAGGACCGGTGGGGGAGGGCAGGCATTGCCAGGGAAAGTGATGCTGAGACCTTGTTGTGGGTTTTGGCGGTGGGCACTGAGCCCTTCCAAGGTGCGTATTTTCCCCTCCAGCATAAATACTATATTAGGTAAGATATGGCGAACGAGGTTCAAATTCTCAATCGACTACAGTATCTGCTTGAAGCTCGTGCCCGTTATCCAATCAGGAACCAATCAGGAATAGAAGAGGGTCCACCGGGACCCTGAGTTGTAGGACGTAGCATGTAGGATATGGTTTTGTACCGGGCAGCTATGACGGTTTTTTTGGGGAAATATTCTTTCGTGGTCCTAAGGTGGTATGCCGAAGGGTAACGCGCAAGATGCTACTCCCTGCTCCTTACTCCCAACATCTCAGGGTCCTCGTCTCACCCTTCCCCATCCTTTTCCGCTGTCAGCAGCACTGCTCTGACGACAAATGACATGTTTGGGACTGCGGCCATTCGCTCCCTGACACCAACGGCTCATTTGCTCACATCGTCTGATGTAAAGGCGACGCTGAAGAAGACCCTTACGCTCCTTGGGGAACACCCTCTGGTGTGTCACCCGAGATAAAGCCTTAGTCAGCATGCCTCCCAATCGGAAGGGGTCACTGGGGGGGTCGCTCGGAGGGGTGTCGCTCATTAGAATAAGCTGTATTGGTTGCTGAAATTTCTGAACTACATTCCCACTATGCTTGGGGACCTCAGAGCATGTTGGGTGACCTGTTAATGCCACCAGAGCAGTGCTGCTGACGGTGGAAAAGGAGGGGGAAGGGTGACGCGAGGACCCTGAGCTCAGATGTTACGAGTAAGGAGTGGGGAGTAGCATCTTGTGCGCTACCCTTTGGCATACCACGTTAGGACCACAAAAGAATATTTCCCCCAAAAAAGGGTCATATTCCTTGCTCGATCCGATGCTTTTCGGTCTAGTCCTGGATCTTGGTTGCCAAAACGGGTTTTATATTGGTAGCTAGACCTGTCCTGGCTTCACAGCTGTATCCCTGGGTGGTGAATGCAATGTAGAGAACAGCGGTCTTAGCCTGCCTCGAGCGGTTTGCTCGGTTTTCCAGAACTTCGTCACTTCCAACACCAGGTTCCATTTCTCTGAGCTCCCTGAGACTTCTTTTGACGGTCAGAAGTTCCGCCTTTACTTCAGGGTCAGGACAGTTTCAGCGAGCGGTACCAAGGGCTGATCGACAGGGAGGTTCGCTGCACATAGGCAGTTCGGCTGGTGGTGGGTGTACCAGGCGGAGAAAGCCCGTTACTGGAAGTGAGACTTGGGCTAGGAGGCTGGTGAGCTTGTGAGTGGTGATTGAACCAGGATATCTATATTCATAATCTTCGGCCGTGAAAGAGCCTGCAGCTGAGGCTAGGTCGTTAGGACTCTATTGGGGCATGTGATACTTTAGCTGGACGCAGATAAAGAACTCATAGGGAGTAAGACGAAACTCAACGGAGGGACTAGGTTTGTGGGGTTTTTGAGACTTATGGGACCTTGGTCGCCATCCTGGGGTCGTCGATTGGGTCCGTGTCGTCTCCTACGTGGCGTGGTTAGAGACATCGATTCCCAATCACCTTGCTGCTCAATCGGCTAGGGTAAAAAGCCCTTGTGAGCTTCTTTTACGTGTTGAAATTTTTTGGTGGGACCTTCGCATGTTGGTTGGTCGCGACGTAGTTGATTCAGTTTGAAAGGCAAGCGAGGTGTTGGCGGGCGGGTGCCGGGCGCGCAAGAGATTTCTAAACCTGGCGTTCAAAAGATCATATTGGATTCTGGTAGAACAAGGGCAAGCAATTTGGCAGCTGTGCGGTGTAGAAAGCTTGAATAGAGAACGAAATTGGCGCTCAGATTCCCTCACGTGACACTCGACGTGCAATCACCCTCGCATGACGACCCATCAATGAATTTAACTTGTCAACAAACCTTTTTGTGGCTTGTCCCGATGACGCTTTCGGATAGACTCCCTGGCCATGGGTGCCACGTTGAAGGACTATATATGTATGTATGTATGTATGTATGTATATTCTATAATTGTAGCGCGTATGCATCTTCCGTTTACCTGCGAAGTCATGTTCAGCTCTCTAGTACTGGAATGATGTCGCTTGGTCTTCGACCAGCACTGGTACTTGATGTGTAGAATGATTCGTTCATGCAATCTTGCGCGCCAAACTTCGTGCATTCTGTCTCTCCCCTCTGTGTCGTCGATTGAAGTCCTTTCTTGGTGGGGTTCACAAATCTCTACTTCTGACCACCATAGCCATTGCGAGCCACTGACCAGGACAACGAATACCATTTGTGCGGTCGCAAAACAATAAGAGCTAATGTAATACAGCAAAGACGTTACGATTCCAGGGACACAAAGACATTAAAACCCCGATGTACAGCAATCCACAGTTCTATTACAACAACAGGCGATGAGAAGTATAAAGACGCGATGGAGGCTAGTGGGACTAAGCAAGAGGGTGGAATGCAAGAAAAGGCGATGCGATGAGAGTGGTGGTGAGGGATGGAAGAGAATCAAGCCAACGAAAAGAAAAATGACACAGTGAAAGAAAATCGAAACGGATTGCAGCAGAAAATTAAAGTGAGAGAGTTCGTGGCGTTGAGGTAATTCAAGGCGGAACTTTGGGAGTACCCGAGGGTGGAGTACCTTTCCAGGTCGAGGGCGCA
>WSTY01000971.1:0-13199 GCA_019633465.1 Tulasnella sp. 417 | reverse complement strand
GAGTACATTCGAAATGCTGCTCACAAATTTGGGCCAGTTTCGATATTCAAAGCCTACCTTGAACTGTCGACGGTTAACATCACGCCGAAGATGATTAACCTGCGTTCCGAGTTACAAAGCTCCGGCGTCTCCGTAAGCGATCCCGATCAAATTTTTCATCTTGGACTGGGCGTCAATGGACTGGTTGTTCCCTAATAGCTTACGGACTGTCCTCGTGCGTCCAATCGTAAGGACGTAGTGGACAAAATGCTGCTCGTCGATATGCTCGCCTTTGCCATGGATAACCCAGCACCAGCCGTCATAGTGTTGATCTCAGGGGACAGAGACTTCGTTTATGCAGTCTCAGTTCTGCGACATCGCAAATATGACGTCGTGCTGATAATCCCTCCGCAAGGCGCCCATATCACCTTACAATCTCAAGCAACTGTCGTATTAGACTGGAGGTTCGATATCTTCAGGGAAGACAACCCAGTCTTAAACGGAAGCACCGCAGATTCTGCAAGCACCTCTTCCAACCCGGGAGCCGTGACTTGGAATAGGTCATCGCTGAACGACCTAGGAAAGCCAAATCCTGCTTCACCACATCGCAAGTTGAGCCAAGCCAGATCTGCCACACCAGATACCGAAGCATTATCACTCGACGCTGGGGCAGCGATGATCTTCGGCAGCGCTGTAGCCGAGCCCCTGAGCACCCCACCACCACGCAATCCCTCCTCCAGCGAGGCCCATCGCACGCCGATGTCAGGCGGAATACCCCCCGAGGTCATCGATGTCGGAGAGACCCTTCCTCCACCACCGGTATCACCCACCTTCTATTTCAGCCCACGAGTGAAACGTGCAACCCCAGACGTCCCACCAACAGCTTCCTCTAGCGGTGCCGGATCATCCAGTAGCGCTTCCTTAAGACCGACCACCGACCCGATGAGAATGTTCAGCAATTTGATCGAAGTGTTGGAGGAATGGCGCCTTATGGGCAATGAGAAGCCACTACAGTCAAAACTTCAGGCAGAATTGGTCAAGAAGAACCCACTCCTGTACCGAAGGGTGGCCGTAAAGTGAGCAATAGCTTGCGCGAGAAAAAATGCGAGAGGTGCTGACCGCTGTTCGCTTGTTTCAAACAGGAACTTCACTGAATATATCAGCCTCGCTGAGAAGTCAGGAGTTGTTAAAACCGGTGCTGCAGACACGCCAGGGCTTGAGTGGATCGCCCTTACGGATGCATTCAAGGGGAAAATATTTCCCGTGATGTGATGGGCTTTGTTCTTGATGCTAGTAAGGCAGTCTAGGGTTCATTTGATGAACCTAGGCGTAACCTTGCAGAGCAAGTTCGACCGTATCTATTAGGGATTTGTATCTTTAGCAGGATATTTGTTATTCAGTGATATCAGCGTGACTTATGAAATGCTCCGTATCAGAGCTGATGCGGAAACCATGAGTGAGTTATTGGTTGTTACATCGGCGCGCCAAAGTCAGGCGTGCTGGATAATTTGCGCAGCCTTCGCCTCCTACGTTGCTCAGGACCCCCGATAATACGGACCAAGGTCTGATCCCGGTTCGGACAAAATTTTCAGTTTTTTGCTCAAAATGTCACATCTTTTTTCGGACAAAATGCGGCCGAAGGCCGCGAACCTCTGAGGCAAATTTTCGGACAGATTGGTCGCCCAACTTGGAGCGTCAGATCCCAATTCGGACAGTTCTGACGGGCCAGCATCTCTCAGCTATGGTGCCGAGAGGCGACCAGTATTAGGGCGGCGATCGGAGTAAGTTAGATTGAATTTCTGAACCGTTGAGATTCCATTCTACACGCCGTTTGTTTCTAGGAGCGACGAAGCGATGGTCGTGACTCTACTCGGCAGACAGCGGCACCAAGCAACGTCCCCTAGGTCTATCATACGACGAAAATATTCCGCTTAAGAGAGAGGAATGGATCGGGTGCGGATAAAAGGAGGCTAAATGAGCACATTTGTCTGCTGGTCATAGAAATATAGCGATTTTCGTTTTATGAGGTCCGAGGCCAAAATTCGGACAGTTTCGTCGAAATTTGAAGGTCTGAGGAGAAATTCGGACAGATTCGCGCGAAGCGCGGAAGAAAAATTCGGACATTGAAAGTCGTCCAGCGGATCAGACATTGGACCGTATTATCGGGGGTCCTCGTTGCTCTCGCTGGCTTCGGGTGAGAGAGCCGGTTAACCCCGGGAAAGCCCGATCCCAGCAACCACCATCGAACCACCACCAGCCGAACCGAGAGCCGGCATCTCCCGGGAGATAGATATATCTAGACGAGATTTAATAAGGCAATTAGCTGGCGAGCGTCAATGGCCTTGAACGATGGGACGCGTAGGATCCTCCTTTCCCGTGGGCATCCGCAGCGGAGAGGTGAGAACCGTCAAGACCTAGATGATATACATTAATGACGAAGCTCTGCCGAACGTCGTAGCCTTGCATCACCTAATGACGATGCCCGAGCTACTGTCGACGATTTTCGGCCAGTTGGCAAACTGTGATCTTGCCAACGTGGCACGGGCCTGCCGCTTATGGAGTTCAATGGCCTTGGATCTATTGTGGAGGTCAATACCGAACCTTGCGATCCTAATAAAGGCGGCCTATTCCCTGCAGTACGTCAAAGGTGTAAGTTCTTACTCTCTCCGGCACGCGAGCCGCAACTAGGATCTTAACCCACCACGGTATGTCTTTAGGCTTGGGAGTTTGCAAGTCCTCCCATGGATAGGATGTGGGAGTGTGTTCAAGGATATGCACTAAGGGTTCGGCGAGTAGAGTTTTGCGCAGGAGAATTTGCCACTCCAGTCGTGGAGTACATTTCTACACGGCTCAAATCAGGCTTTGGCCCCCCACATCTCCTGCCGAAAGTTCGTTGGATTCGCTGTTTCGCATTGGACAATCGCCCAGCCCTTCTCTCCATCCTTCGAATGATGCCACCGGACTTACAGGCAATCCGTTTAGATTGCCTCTCCGGCGCATCGCCAGCAACAATCGCACAAATCTTCAATACACTCTCAACCACTCAATTCCGTTGCCTCACTAGTATCACCATCAGCGGAGCTTACGTTGCGGAGCAGGGTGCCTTTGACGCGCTGGCTTCCGTGATTCAACTCCAGTCCAATCTTGAAAGGCTGGAGCTACGTCACGTCCGGGTAACCGCGGAAGCCTTGTCAAAATTCATTCAACAGCCTCGGCTCATAAAGCTCGATATCCAACACTGCGGAACCTCTTCACAAGCGGTGGCAGCGATGTTTAGAACCATCGGATCCTCATTCCCCAGACTGAGGAGTCTGGAGATTTGGTTGGAACGCGGCCTTGAGGACGAAGTTGGGGCTTCGACCATCGCTGGAATCAGCTCATGTCACGAACTCCGACGATTGAGCGTTGTATGCTCACGCATGAGGGTCCTGACCCCGCAAATGATATCTGAGATGCGTATTTGGTGGCCCTTCATGGAAGACTTCTGCCTCGGTCGAAGTTCTGCCATTCCCAGCGGACAAGGTGCCCCGCTTAGCATCTTGTGCGACATTGCGCGGGCATGGTCGACGACCCTTCGCTCAATTTCCGTTCTATTCGAACTGGGAGATGTTCCTTCAATCCTTGAAATGCCGACGAAGTTCCGCCATCTCAGGTCCATCACTGTGCTCTCAAGCCATCTTTCGAACGACATGTTTGCTAGGATCGCGGGGTTTTTGTCGGAAGTTACTACGCCACCTTTCACTATTCAAGACCGTCGATCATATCGAGGTCAGGAGTGTGCGGAGTTGAACCGGCGAATCAAGGAGATCCACCAGAGACAACAGTCCGGAGTGAGTAGGAGGGAATGATTCTCCTCCGGCCTAGTGGCGAAAATCATCTCGACTGAAAATTGGGGGCGATTGTAACTTAGACTTTGTTGAAGTTAAATCTACGTCCACTTCCTCGTCGTGTATACTAAACAGATTTACTCTCAACCCTCATAGGGCGCTATACCTAGATGATGGCTGTCCACGGAAAGTTTTAGAGTGGGGACAGATGATAAGGCTGATTTTCACATGGTGTCATAGAATCAGGAGCTGGATTCGGATGCCCAAGCCGGAAGCAGGAGTTGAATTAATATTTAACCACTCTACACCTGAAGACGCTGGCAGAACCAGACAGACACCGAGCCTAATTGCGAGTGATTACACAAGTAAGTTAGCGAGAGAGACCTTGACAGACCAGGTGATGCGGACTACTAAGGTCTGATCCCAAATTTGGACAAAATTGTAGGATACTACTGTATTTGGACCAAAGTTTCGTCGCATAAAGTTTCCACGCCACAAATTAGGACATCATGCAGATCGGACATTTGTCAGCAGCAGGGTCTTTCCCTCACCCTCAACACGTTTTCGCTCAACTCTCCTTCCCTCTCCTCCCCCCCTCTTCCCCCTTCTTCATTAGACCAAGATGCTTCCCCAACCCCAGGCTCTTCATCTGCAGCAGAGCTTGCAGCCTAATCAGCTGGGTAACGGGACCCCTGTGAACATCCAGCAATTCAGCCTCAACCAGCAAACCACGGCTGCCGTCGCTGCAGCCCGACAGAATCAGCAAGGCGGCGCCAGTCTGAATGCTGGGCTTTTGGGAGGTGCCGCTCCCACTATTGCGAACAACAATCCGTATAACTCAACGACGGGCCAGGTGCTATCATACATGAATGACCAGGTAAGTCTTACACTCTCCCGACTCTTTCCCAGCTCCTGTTTGCGCATTCCACCTGCAAACGTGCGGGTGTTTCTATGGTAGACTCTGGGAGAAGCTCGGAGATGCGGCGTAAATCCGTTGGGGGCTTGAGGGGAGGTGTGGCAACGTTGCAAGGACCATTTCGTCCTCGGTGCTGGTTTCTGCCCTGCTCCTGTGGCCGCTCCCGATTACTGTCCTCCGTCTTCCCCTCTTCCCTTCCCCCCCCCTCCCTTCTTCGGGATGCATGCTCCGGTTTGGTTTGCTGACCCCTTTCGTTATTCTCCTTGCCAGCTCGCGGCTCTGAGTCGCTGGAAACCGAACCTCCATATTTTCTCAAGCGAGTCGAGCGCGCAACAACAACCGCAACAGCAGCCTGGCATTCCCGGCCTGCCGGCTCTCGGACTCGCGAACGGTGCTGGTACTAATGGCGCCGGGGCTGGCGCGCTGGTCCAAGCCCTGCAGAACCAGAACCAGAACCCAAACCAGAACGCCTTATTTCAACGACTCGACGCCCAGTGTCTCAGTGGCCTCGCTCCTCAGCATCAGTTCGCGAACCTGTCCCGTCATCAGCGAGAGCAATTGCGCCAGACTCTCGAGAACCCGCAGCAGCCGCAACAGCGACATCAGGCTCCACAACAGCTACAACAGCAGCCGCCGAGTGGAGTCCCTGGGGGACAATCGGCGCAACAGGCCCCGAGCATTACTCTGGGTAAAGTGCCGGTCGACGCTGCGTTCCTCGAGCAGTTCGTCAACCTGCCGTGGGAGACCTCCCGAAACCAGCTCATCAACTTCCAGAGCAAGGCCAAGGCGCTCGAAGATCAGATAGATAAGCTTCTCCAACTCAAGACACCGGCGACGATCGAACAGGCCCGGAAGCTTCAGGTTCAGCTCAATAGTTTGTACGGCGTTATGCAACAGCTGAGCGAAGCGAACACGATGCGGCATCTCTACGCAGTGCGTCAAGACGCCGCTTACGGTTTACAATGGCTGCAGCAAAAACGGCAGCGCGTGCAAACCCTGGCGCGGCTTTAGGCCAAGTTCAATTTTATCTAGTTGAATCTATACCGTTGTCCGGTCGTGTATTCCTTATATGGATATTTCTGGAGTCCCGCGTTTGGTCTCGACCCCTCTTAAATTCTATATCTAGGTGATGACTGCCCATGGAAAGCTTTCGAGTACGGACAGAGGGCAAGGCTGATTCCCATAGGGTGCCAGGAACCCCGCTCAGCAGGTGGACTTTGAGAGGGTCTGGTCCAAGACTCTCGATGGCACCTAAGCCTCGTTCAGCCGCGATGTCAATGGGATTCATGTGTGAGTCTTACGAATATTCTACCGTTTGCTACGCGGGACGTCCAGCCTAAAGATATGCGGGATCGACATCGAGGCAAGACGACGCTCCTCGGAGAATCATGGTCACCGCTTAACCCCGTATAAGCCCGAAGCAGGCGATACCGATTGCACCACCACTAGTCGAACCTCAACCCAGTATCTCCAGAGACCCCCTCCAAATTTTGGCGAGCTCCAATGGTCCTAAACGATGTAATGGCCCTCTCATCCAGTGCGTTTCCACACCAGAAAGGTAAGAGTTCTCAAACCCGAAACTACCATAGGATCCATTGAACATGGCCCCCGGAACTTCTCAGAGAACCAAGCCCTGCTGCACTTGCTACCATATGAGTTGTTGTTGACAATCTTTAGTCCTTTGGAAAAGCGTGATCTAGCTAGGGTGGCGCGGGTCTGCCGCTTGTGGAGCTCGGTTGCCCTGGATCTATTATGGGAGTCGATTACAAACCTTTCGACTCTATTGAAAACAGGTTACTCGTTGCAGTGCGGCAGCAGTGTAAGTAATTATACTGTCTGACCCGCAAACCACCACGAGTGCCCTGATGGACTGTGCTTTGGTTTTAGGCCTGGTATTTTGCCTATCCTCCGATGGACACTAAGTGGGATGTCGTTAGAGGATACGCACGGAGGGTTCGGTGCCTACGTTTCCGCGCAGGAGAACTTGACCCCTCGATCATTTCATACGTCTATTCGCGGCTCGAATCAGCGAACGGTGGTCCATATCTCCTCCCCAGAATTCGTCGGCTTAACTGCTTCGCGATAGACAACGGCGCGGCTTTTCTTTCGGTCCTTCGAATGATGCCCCCTGACTTACGAGCAATCCGACTCCGCTTGGATTCCCCCTCCAGATCATCGCCAGCGACGGTCACCCAAATTTTCCGTGCTCTTTCAGCCACTCCATTCAGTTGCCTCAGTAGCATGACAATCAAAGGCGTCTCTGTTGCGGAAACAGAATGCTTGGAGGTGCTGGTTGACCTGGTCCGACTTCAATCAAACCTTGAGACTCTGGAGCTTGATGACTGCAGGTTACCTGCGGAAATCTTCTCAAAATTTGGCCAAATGAATCGACTCACGAAGCTCGATATCAGGCACTGTGGGACGTCCATGGAAGTGGTGGGGGAGATGTTTAGGACCATCGGGTCTTCGTCCCCCGGACTGAAATCGTTGTACGTTTCGTTGGATTCCAGACTTCAGGACGAGGTTGGAGTATCGACCTTAGCCGGGATCAGCTCATGCCGCGAGCTCCGACGGCTGCAAGTCGTCTGCAGCCATACGGTGGCCCTGACCCCGCAAACGGTGTCAGTGATGGGTCGGTGGTGGCCATTCATGGAATACTTTTGGCTTGGCTACGGTCCCAACTGGGTTCAAGGACCTGGGACCCCGCTTTACATGCTGTACCACTTCGCTAGCGTGTGGGCGACTAGCCTTCGGTCACTTTCCATTCTATTCAGCCTCGAAGGCGATCATCTAACGGTTCCCGAAACGATCGCCGTGAAATTCTGTCATCTCAAGTCTATCACAGTTATACCGGCCCATCTCCCAGACGACAAATGTTCCAGCATCGCTGAGTTCTTGGCGGCCATTACAGAACCGCATTTCACCGTCGAAGAAGCTAGACATCTCATGAGGCTGGAGTATGCGATGTTGAACCAGCGGATTAAAGAGATGCGCGAAGTGCGTTGGTCTGCAATGATTCAAACGGCCTGAAGCCTTATATAGCTTCTGTCACAAAAGGTGAAACTCGTTTCTGCTGAAAATTGGCGTCGTCGCTTACTCTCAACACAGAGTAGTATGGAATTCAGTGATTCATGCGTAGGTTTTTCTTACTCCCAGTGTTTTTTATGGAACTGCACACGTGTATATATATGGAGCTCTATTCTAGGGCGTCCTCGCGGGAAGGTTCGGGCAGGTCTGGCCGATATATGAGAAAGGCGGGTGTCATGTGAGCGCCCGCTGAATTAATATTCCCGGTCCAAATTTCAACCACGCCCTGATCACTTTCCGTTGAGGTCTTTCCAATGCCCCCTGATTTCTCTCAGGACCCACCCGAGTCGCTACGATGTTCCCAGCACAGCACGCGTGATTTCACAAGGAGGTACTCTAGCAAAAACCTCGCTCGACCTGCCGTATTGGGCAGGTGGGGCGAAGTTTTGATATCTTGTGCTGCTCGACGCACCGCACGCGAGTACAAGTGACCAAATGCATCTCCTCAACCCGTCGCTTCTCGCCCACACACGTCCCCAATATCAGTCCCTCTCTCGCATCGGGACTTGAACAGGCCGGGTCTTACTGCGTGGGAGAAACTAAAGTACATTCTGCCAAATACCTGTGGCCATGGGGCAAAGACGTCGACGAGCGCGAAGTAAGAAACATCCACTCCTTCAGCCACGGCTTGTTCTACGTAGACGACCGACCTTTCCACCATCGCAAAAATGGCGCAAGATGTTCACTATCTCTATTTTAAGGCGAACCACGATCAGTCACAGTTCTCTTCCTCCAGCCCCGTTTTCTCGATCTACATTGGCCTGCCATGAGTAACTCCTGCCTCGATTACGCAGCCTTGGTACGGCCGTTGTCCTCATTCAATGCAAATCTTTCTGACTGTGATCTGTTACGACAACAGGACCGTCACCTCCAAAGTCTCAGATACCTCTTTATCGACACCACAAGACTGAAAATCGACGATGTAAGCAATGAAAAACGGGGCGGGTATGGGGACGTCAGACTGTCAATCTTGGATGCCGAGATCAATGGGGGAAGGCGAGTTGCTACCAAAAGGTTTCGACTGAAAGAGAAGCACAAAGAGCCCGGGCGGATTGCTTTTGTCAGTCACAAACCCCTTCGGTTCCAGCTTACCTCCTGTTTAACCAGTCTTCTCGCAGAGTTTAGTTCGCGAACTCAAGGTTTGGGCAAACCTCCAACACCCAAACATTCTCCCTCTCCTGGGTTATTATTTAGACGACGAATTGACCGAGGCGATCCTCATATCCGAATTCATGCTTCATGGGGATCTTGGGGAGTTCATAGAAAAAGAACACCCAAGCTGGACCTTGTGTTTATCACTGGTTGGTCACTATCACGGAATTCATTTCTTTAGATAACGAAACCATTTCTCAACAGGTCATTGATGCGACGAAAGGTCTCCACTACTTGCACACTCGGGAGCCTCCTGTTTGTCATGCGGACATAAAGATTGTGAGTATCCTAACCCGAATCCGATATTCCCGATTCTGAAAGTAATTACGGCAGAACAACGTGCTTGTTAACAGAAATCGGCGCGGTGTTTTGGCAGACTTTGGCCTTTCAAAGGCTCTTGATGAACCTCTCACGGGACTCACTACGACAACTGAGCTCAGAGGAACGCCCTTGTTTTGGAGTCCAGAACTCATTACGGATCTGAACCCAAAGTACACATTATCGAGCGATATCTGGGCCTGGGCATGTTTGGCGCTTCAGGTGGGGCATTGATATCCAACCCAGGCCATGATTAGACTCGAACTGAACTCACGCTCTGCCCACTGAACAGGTTTTGGCAGGCAAACTGCCCTATGGAGGGCCAACAAGCCATTTCGGAATCATCACAAAACTTAACTCCCGCGAGTGTCCAGCAAAGGTAGACGAAATATCAATTCAGCCGCCAAGTATTAGGAGGCTTTTAGCCGAATGCTGGAAAATCGAACCCAACGCTCGGCCTTCAGCCTTCGACTGTATCTCCTACATATCATCCTCCTTGTCAAATTACAGGCACTCCGACCCCAAAGTCATGGCCGAAATTTCTCAGCTCCACTCCGAACTGTTGGAAGGAGGATATCGTAAAGAAGAGAATGAAAAGGGCGATCGCCTGGAGGTGGCGCAGGTAGCAGATACTCCTGGTCAACAGCGTAGCCTCGACGAAACGCGTTCATCGACTCTCACTGGCAGCTCTCTCCTTATCTTCGATCCTCAGCATAACAAAGACAGGAGAGTATCCGACTCTCCAGGAGTTCGTGTAGGCAGGCCCCACGAGAGTGAAATTTACCAGCCTTACGAAGACTCGACTCGATTCGTCACGCAAAGCCGACATAGCAACCCACAGCAGCAAAGCCGGCCTCAGTCAAATCATATGCCAGAACAAGCGCGGCAGTCTATGGGATCTATGGGCGCTCAAATCCCAGGGCTCGGGCTGATGGGACAGGCGACGACTGGATCTCGTCGGCAGCTTGCGACCCCGACTCGCACTGGGCCACAGCCCCATATTTCCGGAAACGGCTTTGCCACTCAACTCCGACCAGGTTTTCAAGGTTGGGAACTCGAGAACGACGGTGATGGCACTGACCCATGGGGCAATTTTGTTGAAGTGCTTCCCGGGATAGGGACTGGCAGGCTGGTCGAAGCCCTGCAGACCCAGAACCCGAACCCGAACCTGAACCCTGGCCAAAACGCTTTACTTCAACTCGTCGCTCATCATCTCAGTGGCATGACTCCTCAGCAGCTCGCGAACTTACCTCCTCATCAACGAAAGCAGTGGTGCCAGATCCTCGAGAACCAGCAGCAGCAGCAGGCGTTGGCCCAGGTTCAACAGCAGATTCAACAGCAGCAGCAGCAGCAACGACAACAGCGAAAACAGCAGGCCCAACAGCAGCAGGGTCAGCTTGGGTTCAATCCTGGTCAGGATCAGCAGCAACAGCAGTCTCTCGGTGGTCAGATCCCGGGCCTAGCTCAGACGGAACAGTCGTCAGGTGGATTCCCAGGGAGACAGCCGCCGCAACAGGCTGAGAACACCGTTCAGGGTAACGGACCGGACGGTCCATTGTTCCTTGATCAGATCGTCAACCTGCCGCTAGAGGCCTTCCGAAACCAGCTCGTCACTTTCAAGGGCAAGATCAAGGCGCTCGAGGATCAGAGGGATCGGCTTGTCCAAATCAAGACGCCGCAGGCTCTAGAACAGGCCCAGAAGTTTCAGCTTCAGGTGAACGGGTTGAACGGTGTCATGCAGCAGTTGACCGAGGCGTTCGCGAGGCGTCAAGCGACGGCTATGGGTCTCCAGCCAACGCAACCGGGAGGGCAGGGTGTGCAGCAGCCTTCGGCGATGGCCGGTGCGAACCAGGGGTCCGCTCAGAATCGTCCTGGGATGGGCGGTCAAGGTCCTCAAGACGGTCTTGGCGGCGGTGGTGGTGGCGCTCAACTCCCTATCGGTTGGCCGCAGAACATGCCTCATCTGGTTCAGCAGCTCAGTCGCGAACGAATGCAAGCCCTGGTCAATGCTGGTGGTGTCCCCGCCCCAAACCAGTCGCCGCAGCAGCAGTCGATGCAACAGCAGCCGCCAGAACAGCAGCAGCCCCCTCCCCGCGCCTTGGCGCGCCTCTAGGCGAGAATTGAATGTTAATTGTTTCTCGAGTTTCGATTGGCATGTCATGTATGGTACTCCGCGTCAAAACATCAGCAAGGCATAATAGATTCTCTAGGCGTCCATCGATTTCCCTTCAGCTCCGGCCCTGACGCCGCGCCTCTCATACTAGGCCGGCTCAAAAATGAGTAAATAAAATTTGAGACATATTTCTAATCAATCCTCGAAAATATTATATTGGCCACCGTACTATAAGATAATGGCAAATAATGGAATATTCATAGCCCCTACAGCTCACAATGACCGAGGGCCTGCCTGGGCCTGCAGGGGAGAACCGCAATTATGTCACCTACCCTCTTCACCCAGTCGTTCCGTCAAACTATAACGTTCCTTCGTACTACAAGTTCGTACAAATTGTCATCCGAACCGTGTTAGCCATCAGTAAATGCCTTCCTGTAACCCGAGTTCCGGATGAAGTTCAGACAAAAGAGCAGAGAAGACGGAGAAGAGTGCTAGAGAACTAGCCTCCTGGACTAGGGGTCCTGGATCATCAACCAGATGGGGGAAGGAACCGGTTTCCGAATGTGGTCCGTGACGATTCAACCTTTCTCTTCCGTCAAAAGTGGAATTCGTTTCTGCTGAAAATTGGAGTGGTTGCTTACTGTCAACGATGCGTAGCATGTCTGCCGTCGACAACCGTAGTATGTGGAACCAGGTTGGGTTAGCATTTTCTTCCATGAATATACCCATGCAAGGATTCACCTTAGTCCCATGAAATTTCGTACTTGTATCCTACGCGTACGAAGTATGTATATTTAGGTTTACGGGGACTGGAGGTTTGCCTTGTGCGGCACCTTTCGGCAGGTCCGGCCGACATGAGAAAGGCGCGCGAATCTCCGCGTCATGTGAGCGAATTACATTCCCGTCCAAATTTCAACCACGTCCTGGGTCACTCTCCCCTTCGGGTCTTGCCAATACCCCCTTCTCCCTTCTTGTCTCTCATTAACGAGTCCTCAGGATTTGATAATAATCTTGGACTTCAAGAATGCTTCGCACAAACCTCACCGCGCTCAAGTCCGGAGCGACGTCCGCTGCACTGCGCCGGTCCGCAATGTCCCCAGCGACGTCGATGTTGGTACGCTATGGTGAGTCCCAGTTGTCTTTTATTAGCGTTTCTACCACGAAAGCTAAGGAGGAACCTTGATGGGGCTCAGCGAGTACGTATGACAAGGATGGACGGATCGTTGTTGAGAACCCCGTGGTCGAGCTCGACGGCGACGAGATGACCAGGATCATCTGGAAGAAGATCCGTGAAGAGGTTCGAGCCCATGAGACAGCCCGTCATAACCCACCTTTCGCTAATAACCTCTGGTTCCGGCTTTTCAGCTCATTCTTCCTTACCTCAAGATCGACCTCAAGTACTACGACTTGGGCATCGAGAACCGGGATGCGACGGACGACCGCGTGACGATCGAGTCTGCAGAGGCCATCCAAAAATACAACGTCGGCGTCAAGGTACGTCTCCGGCTGGATCATACCGGAGCCTTCAACGCTCTCTAACACGTACGCTCCTGCGCCAGTGCGCGACCATCACCCCCGACGAGGCACGCGTGAAGGAATTCCACTTGAAGCAGATGTGGAAGTCCCCCAACGGCACCATCCGCAACATCCTCAACGGCACCGTCTTCCGGGAACCCATCTTGCTCGACAACTTCCCCAAACCCATCCCAGGTTGGGTCAAGCCCATCGTCATCGGTCGGCACGCTTTCGGTGACCAGTACAAGAGCACCGACTTTATCGCTCCCGGTCCTGGCAAATTGCAGCTTGT
>WSTY01000970.1:0-13207 GCA_019633465.1 Tulasnella sp. 417 | reverse complement strand
AAGCCACATTCATTGTCCACCGTTTTGGACCAACCACGTCACTCCACTCCTAGCCCCGATGATTTCTCGCGTCGTCTTATAGTATGTGTACGATCAACGAGAGGCTGAGTCGGTTCCTGCGGACTACCCGGTGAGCTTCATCGGGCCTGATCCCTTTGTCGCGCTGAATTTGGAATGCCCAGGCAGTGCACACCGCAACCATTGTTACCTCGAAGGCAGGGTCCACCTAGTCCTCGGCCCTCGACATCGTATTCCGAAGACCCGTACTCGAGTCCTTACAGATTGCTGTGACAGAAGTTTTCGTTTCAGTTCCGTTGCGCGTTTCGTTGTAACCCTAACGTCACATACGCTGAGCAAACATGACTGCTCGAGGCTATGGGAACACCTTGGGACTGGTGCCGATCCCTTCGACACACGTTCCATAGCAAGCTTTTTGAATCAGTCATACTCTGCTAAGGATCTTCTTTAGATGTGGATCTAAGTTATATACCTGATATGCACAAGGCAACGAGATCTGACCTCGCCTTTTAAACCAGCACCGCCCGCCGAATCGCGTTGTTGGCAGAATGAATGGGAGGGAACTGGAGCAATAAGGGGGATCTTATTTATTACGAGCTAATGCAGGTTTTAGGTGGCATTTGTAGGTATAAAGAGGAGGACATGATACTGAGCGGGTGCACGGGTGGCCCAGGTGATAGTCAACATCCAACCTCGACGGCCACCGCCGGGCACCTCCAGGACTAAGGGTTGAAATTTGACTCACCAGGAGCTAAACCGAGCTGACAGATTCGCTATGTGGGAGGAGCTTGTAATCACAAAAGTCAGACATTCAATATTTCGTCCGTCCCACAAGTCACAAAGAACACCGGGTCTTCTTGATCTTCCAGGCGTAATTCCAGTTTGTACGTAAGCCTCAGTCTGTTTTATCTTTGCTGCAAACACCAGACTCGGGAGAAGATGTGCTTTGCAATGGCTCAGCATTCCTGCAGCTTGCAGTACGACAGTAGTCATGTAATACTGTCCGTGCCAGAAAATACCCAAAACTGCCACGGTATTCCATTTAAAGTATAAATCGAGCAAAATTAGGTCGTCTGTGGTTCACGAAGGTTGTACAACTCGCAGTCCCAGTCAGTCCGCTGGGCGAGGTGGGCGTACAGCCGATTGATGCCGACGCGTGCGTCACGGCTATAAAATCTTGATTTTCTCAGCTCTCCTGTTTCCGGATGACTTCGATCAATTGGATTTCCACCTTCCGTGGGGGGGGGGGGGAGGATTCTCAGTCTTCATGAGGACGACTTCTTTCCAAATAGCCTGAGGACTAGTGGGGCCCAGAGCTGACGGCTCGAAATAAAGATAAACTACTAAGATTTCTCCATACATCGCCACATATAACCTATTTTTCCGTGCCAATAGGGTGATTAATTCTCATAGCACAAGGTTTGACTGTTGTCGGTTTTTGGCTTTCGGTCGTCAGTGATCTTGAAAACCGTTCGGCATTGCCTGGATGGCAGTACATGTGCATCCATCCAGACTCCATTTGGAATAGCCCAATTTCCTGGGTCAAGAGAAGCCCCAGGTCCCTTTCAACGAAACTCCGGAGCGTGAGGTTTGCTTCTGATGCTGGCATGCATCATCGACTTTGTGTTTATCTACTTATTTTTCTAGCTTGTTCTGCCAGTGTGGGGGTAAAATAGCCGTTATACGTTTGGGACCCCTATAATAACTACATGGCTCACTGCGACCGTTCACAGTTGCTGGTACCGACAGCTCAGTGGTTCGCATCGTCTGAGTCTGATCTCTCGGGACACTCTCTCTGGCGCATCACCCGATCTGCCGACTTAGTCAGTGCGCCTTCCAATTGGAGGGGATCACCGGGGGTCGCTAGAAGAGCTCTTTTCGGTATGAGACGATGGCCATTAGCGGGACACGGGAGAAGGAAGCCAAGCAGTAAAATGACGAAGAAGCTCTAGTCAGTTGGAAATACATTACGCATTAATGAACACATCTATCCGGACTACCCATCCAAGAGAGCCTATGCTCCATATAGATGTAGGCCGATATATGAAGCTACTAGATCATCCCATTCTCGATTACCACTGCCCGACAACACAGCGAACATTGTTCCGGAGTATTGTACAGGACATAATCCCAGTCTATTCGTCGATTGAGATGGACAAACAGGCGATTGATTCCCACATCGGCGTTTCGGGCAATGAACTCGGACTTTTCGCAAGTCTTTTGGAGGTATTCTACAAATTTGACAATATTGCTCAGGTCTTCGGGTGTGAGGAACTGATCCTGATTGCAATCATCGAAGGTGAGCTTTTCGCCCCCGATGCCTGGCATTATCCCGTTTATTATGAGGTCGACTCTCCTCTCCAAAGGAGCCCAGAGTCGACAACTTGAAACAAATACTTTGTGCTTGTCTGAACGATCCAGCTCGGTACTTGACGTCTTCTCCCATACCCACAGCAGTGTTCTTAAAATGGACGACTCTACCTGCAGGCGCTGGGCAAGACCCTTGGTCAGTATCTGTGACCGGGTCAGGACCTGCCTTAGCACCTGACCTAGTTCCGGTACTATTTCTAGCTCCCACTTCCGTTCTCGCTTCGGGACCACCTTCCCAAGGTCCCAGGCTAGCTTACGCGCAAGTTTTGGCACCAGCCTCAGCTCCAGCTCTCGATCCAGCTCCTGGTCCAGCTCCTGACCCAGTTCCCCCAGCTCCCGCATCAGCGACTGTGCAAGTTGCGGCATCAGCTGCAGTCTCAGCGTCGATTTCACCTGCAATGCCACATTCCGTATCACCGTCCTCGCCACTCGCTCCCACACTCCTTCATCATGAATTACCTCCCGCACCTCAACCCACTGCAACCACGACATCGGGAAAGTCATCCTCACTTTAAGCCGCTCCTGGTCAAGCACCCACACGCGCAACTGTAACTGCACTGGCACGGGTAATTTCTTCCAGCCCCAAACCAACGCCAGGGTTTGGTCCAACGCCTGCGGCTGTATCCTGGGCAGCAGCTCTGAAGCGGTCAGACTTTTGAAGTCGCCCGTCATTATGTGAATAGCAGCGTTAATAAGGTGGTCGCTTCGAAGTTGTCCAGCCCGTGCATCCCTGGAGACTGAAGTCTCATCCTGGCGGGGATTCTCATGAATGAGACTGCGCAATGCGAGCACCGCCTCATGTGACAACCTGATCAATTCCAAACGGGTTTCCCCAGGGTTTGATGATGTTAAAGGATCAAGGTATGATAATATCAATCCTGCAACACCGTCTATCATTTTAGCTCGGTTATCACATGAACTCTCATTGGAGAGTTCCGCGGCTCTTTGCAGGCACGCAGTGTAACCCCGAACTGCGAGTAGATCGGACTGCAAATTTCCCCTAACAGTGGGCAAAACTCGAGCACCGGAGATCACAGCATCCGATAATTGCTGGAGAAGGACAATTCTTAAAATTCGAGCTGTCAGCTATGCAAATACTCCATGGGTTTAATTAATCTTGCACGTACTTGTTATCTAATTTATCCGCAAGGTCTTCCGTTGCATAGGATTGATGACTTTGACCGGGGTCAAGATTTTGAAAGAGAATGGCCCACAGACCCAGAAGGACATCAGCCAAACGATCCGTGCATCCAGTCAAGCAAACCCGCGACATTCGAGGCCATTGATAATCTAGGATGGTCAGACCCCTGGTAATGATCGCGAAAAGAAAGGCAATATGGAATATCCTTTCTTTATCTTCAGGCTTGGAGCACGAGTATTTAGTCATGGCAAATACGGATGCCTGCAAAAAGGATCCGCCAAAGCCGCTTGACTGGTGTAGTAAGAGGTCGGCTATGTCTTTCCTTTTGACGGTATTTCCGGATGGCTGAAGGAGAACATGGCATAATGACAATCCGAAAAGCTCTGCTATCTCTTGGTTTCTTTCGGTCGGTTGGGAATGCCAGGTGTCAAACGCCTCTTGGGTTGCAAAGATAAGGGCTCGCCGGGTTTCCGAGTCCTGAAATGCGAGGACGCACGCAGTGCTATCTAGGGCGAGTACGAATTGAGCTGCAGTTATTTGGTCTCCGCGATTGGAGGTTGCCCGAAGTAACCAGCCAGCCGCCTGCGCAATTATTACCTGCTCAGAGATTTCGGCTTCGCCAAGCGTGGTTGGAGGGTGTTTGGTAGGGACTGATTCGACAATCACGGAGGCAATGCTCGGATAGTTGTTGTTAGCATTCAAAATCTTTCGAACAAGCTTTGACGGCCTTCGAACTAAAACGTCAACAGTAGCTCGGAATAGATCTCTCCACCATCGAGAAGAGAATAATAGCATCGTACACTTCAATGCACGAGATGCAGCAGATTGATATGGGCACAGGGGGGAGGAGGCTCCTGCGACGATAGCTGCACCACAAAAGACGGCCCCACCCCCAGAAAATGCAATTACAACACCCGCGACCGCCCTGTTAATTGGAAGGAGGAACAGGTAAACACCTGCAAAGAAAAGTATTACGGATAAGAGGAGAAGGTTGGGGAGGAATTGGACGGTTGGTTCCAGGTGCCATCGCTGCACTCCGTTGAACTTGCGTTGCCGGAATCGACCCTGTTCCTCCAACGGCCCTGTTTGTCCGGTTCGGTCGAAGCTCTGCAACCATTCTTTTGCCATCATCGCACCCACTGCAGCAAGCAAGCTGCAGCTCAAGCTAGCATAGAGTAAGCCATTGACAATGACAGAGTTGGAGGAGGGAGCAAACGGAGGGGAGAGGTCTGTCGGGACCAAGGTACTGTTGTCCGCTCTCATGACCAGAAGGCGGAGAAGCGCATTGGTCTCGGTCAGCGGGTCTGACGAAAGGTTCGGCATAGTGAGAGAAATAAATGCCGTGTTAATTGCTGAGAACAATGCAGCCTGCGTTCCGTGGTGTGGTTAACGTTGGCATTGAAAGTCCTGCCTTATATCACAACCACCAATGAGAATGTAACTGAGCTTACAAAGATTAGCAGCACATCAAGGTTCTCGCTAAGATTGGAGGTCATCTTCTTGTCGTGGATGTCTGCTTGGTGGTCGTAACGTTTCCAAAACTCGCTCACCTTCCCCAACGGAGGAAGACCCATGAGCACAGCTGGATCATCATTGAAGATGCCTCGGCTGGTTTGGTAGGACTTCGCGTCTTCCATAATTTCTGTGTTCGGTCGGGGATCGGTCGTGCGGTGGGTAGAACGGGTCGGGTGGTGGGGAGCGCTTGATCGATCTCAGCATGTGTACGAGATGCAGCAAATTCGCGCAATCATCGCCTCCGCGTTCAGTTACTGTAACCATCCCACCCCCGCCGGGTTCAGTATACTTTTGCCTGTTAAGTACCGCGAAGTTTCGCAGTCTGGTAATGGCTCCGCCTTAAGAGGTGACCCTGAATCAACGGGAATGTAACATTTGTAGGTCGTAATAGGTGTAGTCGGCGTATATCATGCTTCCCCGTTTTCGAGAACTCGGCTTCCTTCTTCCAAGGAGCCCGTAATGGATAGCTCGAGACAGATATCTTGCCCTTTTGACATGTGCACATCACATGTCTTCTTCCTAACCCATAGAAGCATCGGAATCGCTTATCCAAAAGAGGTGTTCAAAGAGAGAAAAATAGAGATGTTCCAAGGCTATCGACTGTTTCTAGCAGTGCAAGCTCTTCGCAGGATACGGCCAAGGTGGGTGAGCGTACATGCGCATGCGAGTGGAAGGCCAAGTTCACGGAGGAGAATCAAGTTCTGAACCCACCGCCAAGTGTCTTCATGCACCACTATCCTCGGGACTCGGCAATACATGTAGCTCAAAGGATATGGTGCAATGCAAGGGTACAGGTGTTTCCGTGCAGAGGGTTGAAAACTCCCCCCTCGGTTCCGAGTCGCGTAAAGGTAACCGGAAGGGAAGACTTTGCTATGCAATATTCGATTCGCGTCTCCTTGGTGAGCATCTAGGGCTTCTAGTGAATCGGATATTCCGTATCATCTTCTGGAACCCGGATGTCGATCGAGGCTTCATGACGTCTCAAGGTGTGGATGAACCCGTCTGTTGCCGAAAGGTAAGAAATCCTATAGACGGAACAACAGAAACGAGATGCAAACTTCTAAATTGGAACTTAAGTCTTTTGCGCGACAAGTGGAAGGAAAAATACGAAGAAATAGGAATTTACATGACGCCTTCCCGCTAGCAGGTTCGGACTAACTACTAATACAAAAGAAGCTAGGCTCTATATATGCAGAAGGGTATATAAAGCTCCTAGATCATCCTATTCTCGATTATCGTTGACCAAGAGCACAACGTGTGTGGTTCTCGGAAGTCATACAGGTTATAATTCCAGTCAACCCGTCGGTTGAAATGAGCGCATAGTTTGTTGATTTCCACATTGGCGTTGCGAACGATGAACGCGGACTTTTCCGTATCCTTTTGGAGGTCCTCCACAAACCCAACAATGCCGTCCAGATCTTCGGGTGTAAGGACCTTGTTCCGATTGCCATCATCGAAGGTGAGCCGCTCACCCTTGATGCCCCACTCTATCCCGTTAATCGAGAAGTCAACTCTCATCTCCAACGGGGCCCACAGTCGACAGCTTGAAAGGAATATCTTTTGTTTGCTTGAATTATCCGGCTGGGTGTCACATGTCCTCTTCCATACCCATAGCAGTATTCTGACAATGGACGACTCTACCTCTAGGCGTTGGGCCAGATCATTGGCCATCCTCGGCGCCCAGTCGCACAGGTCGTCCAGCGCTCCGTCCAGCGCTTCGTCCACCGCCTTATCCACCGCTTTGCCCAGCGTCTCGTCCAGCTCCCCTGACAGCAGCAGCCGGTGCAATGGTGAGTATAGTGTCCGGGCCAGCGTCATCGCTAGCGTCCGGCCCAGGTCCCCGACCAGGTCCCCCGCTGGGTCCCCGACCAGCTCCTCCGCTAGATCCTCCGCCAACTCCACCGCCAACTCTAGTGCCAGCTCCCGTGCCGGTTCCCGCGTCAGCCCCCCCGGTAGTGGCGCCCGCTTGAGCACCTTCTCCCACACCCGCTCCCTCACCCGCACCCGCTCCCGCAACCAGTCACGCACCCACTCCCACACCCGTTCTCCATCCCACTCCTCCCCTGCCCGCGCAAGGGCCAAGGCTCGGGCTCGGGCCAACAGTTGCGGTTGCGTCCTAGGCAATAGCGTCGAACTCGGCCGACCTTCAGGGTCACCCAGCATAATCTGAGCCGCGGCATCGATAAGGTCGTCAATTCGAAGTTGTTCAGCCCTCGCGGCTTGCGAAGCGGGGATCTCGTTCGGGCGGGTCTTCTTGGTAATGAGAGCGTACAATGCGAGCACGGCCTCAATCGAGACCCTGACCAGTTCTACGCTAGATTTCGCTGGGTCCGATGATGTGAAAGTGCCGGAAAATGATAATATGAAATCCACGACGCCATCCACCACTTTGCTCAGTTCATGGTGCGAAATTCGGGCGGAGAGTTCCCCGACTCGTTGCAAGCACGCTGTGTAGCCCTGCACGGCGTGTAGTTTCGATTGCGGATCCTCCCATAAGGAAGACAAAACTCTGGTGCCACAGATTACAGCATTTGACAAATCTTGTGCAAGGACACCTCTGCAAATCAAAGACGTTAACCAAACACACACTACACAGCGCTAATTCGCGTCGCACTTACTTAGTATCTCCTGTGTCCACAAGGCCCTCAAATGCGTGAATTTGATGGAAAGAACGCCTATCAGTATCCATACTGCAAAACATCTTTGCCCACAAGCCCAGAAGGACATCGACCAAATGAGGCGTGTTTCCGGTCAAGAAAAACCGGGACAGTCCGATCCATTGGTATTCCGGGATGACCGGGCCCGCGCTCGTGACCGCTAACAAAAAGGCGATATGAAGTATCATTTCCTTGTCCTCGAACTTGTCATGCAAGTACTTGGTTGAGGCAAATTCGAATGCTCGCAAAAAGGTCCCTCCAAAACCCCTTGGCTGATAGCGTCGAAGATTGGATAGGTCTATCCTTTTCACAGCTTCCTTCGAGGGTTGGAGCAGGACGCGGCACAATACTAGTCCCAAAAGCTCCGCAATCTCTTGGTTGCATCCAGATGGTCGAGAATGCCAGATGTCGAACGCTTCGTGAGTTAGGAAGACCAGGCGTCGCCGAGTTTCGGAGTCCTCGAATGCGAATACATATGCGGTCCTGTCGAGAGTGCATACGAATTGGGCCGCAGCTATTTGGTCTGCACGATTAGAGGTTGTCTCGAAGAGCCAACCGGCCGCCTGTGCGGCCTCCGTCTGATCGGGCATGATAACGTTGCCGAGCGTGGTCGAGAGGAGAGTAGTGGGCAGCGATCTCTGGATCATGGAGGCAACCCCCGGATAGGAGCCCGAGGCAACGAAAACCTTTCGAACAAGTTTTGGTGGCCCCCAAATTATGAAGTCAACAATCGCCCTCGCTAGACCCTTCCACCATCGAGTAGAAAACAAAACTTCCATACGCTTCAATGCGCGGGAGGCAGCAGATTGATATGGGCATAGCGGAGACGTGGCGCCTGCGAGTATGGCTACACCACATAATGCGGCCCCACCCCCTGAAAATGCAATTACAACACCTGCGACCGTCTTGTTGACGGGGAAAAGGAACAGGCAAACACCCGCAAAGAAGAGGGCGACCGACAGTAGAAGGACGTTCGGGAGGGATCGAACGATTGGTTCCAAGTGCCATTGCCGGACTCCGTTGAACTTGCGTTGCCGGAATCGACCCTGTTCCTCCAATGGGCCTGTCTGTCCGGTTCGGTCGAAGCTCTGCAGCCATTCTTTCCCCATCATCGCGCCCATTGCAGCAAGCAGGCTGCAGCTCAAACTGCCGTAGAGAAAGCAATTGACAGTAACGGAGTTAGAGGATAGAACAAATGGAGGGGAGAGGTCGGCGGGTGTCAGGGTGTTGTTATCCGCCTTCATGACCAGAAGGCGGAGGAGTGTATTGGTTTCGGTCAGCGGATCAGGAGAAAGGCCTTCCATAGCGAGAGAGATGAAAGCCGTATTGATCGCCGAGAACAAGGCAGCCTGTGTTGCATAGGGTGGTCAGCTCTGAAAACCCTACTTTGTATCAAAACCTCCCGGAATAAAAGAAAGTGAGCTCACGAAGATTAATAGCACATCGAGGTTCTCGCTGAGGTCCTGGGTCATCTTGTTATCATGGGTGTCTGCTTGGCGGTCGTAGCGTTTCCAGAACTCGCTCGTCTTCTCCAACGGAGGGAGACCCATGAGCACTTTTGGATCATCGTCGAGGTCATCGTGGTTGAACCGCTGGGAATGTAGTATATAAATGTTCCGTATCATTGATGGGTTGTTCAATGCGCCAGTGGACGGGCAGAGTGGTGAGAGGGGAAAGAAAGAACGCTCCTTCAAAAGATTTCCACCACCGCCGTTTGATACTTGTTGGTGTTCAGGGAAACGTGTGTGTAGGGGCTTGGTCCAGGGTCGCTCGCCGATGAGCGCTAACACCGCCACACAGAATTAACCAACCACGTCACTCCGCTTGCCCTACACTTGGAGCGCTTTTCGCTTCGAGTTCACAGCATGCGAAAGATCAGCGAGAGGCTCTCTCAATCTCTGCGGATTCTCTGGTAAACCTCGCTGATCTCTCTGTTGCGTTGACAGCGCTGCTCCTTTTCAATGCCATGCGGTGCACGGAAACGGACAATCGTTTCCTGGAGTACGCGGCAGAGGTTGAATGTATACTATCGTAGGCCCATTATTCATCATCCTGCTTACCATTGGGCACGCCAGACTTCTTTAGAAGGACACTCCGCGGGACGAGGCCAACAAAGCGGACCGACCATCGAAATAGATCCATTAGACAAGTGAAAACAAAACAGCCTATAGGGTTGTCGATCGACATAACGCGATAGCCCTAATAGTACACAGAGGAGGATGGTTTGAGGAAGACGGAACAAGGGGGTCGTCAGACAGATAGCGTGGGTGGTGGAGCATATACCCAAGCTCAACAGGAGGTAAACAACAAGGTTGGGAACCAAATCGGCAAGGGGAAGAAAGTCGAGGGATAATAAAACTTATGAATAAACAAACTTAAAGGGAGACGTCATGGAAATAATGATCCGGCGAAATCATACTGGAGTTTCAAGGGGTACGAGTGGTTTGATGCGGTGTTGGCGGTTCAGGGCGGGCAATGCAGCAGGGCGGAGAGCTAAGAGACAGAACTGGGAATCAGCGTCCCTCGCTCTCCGATGACAGGGATTATCCGACTCAGAAACACAACTCACAATAGACAGGGAGATATGGGCGACGGTGAGCCGCTCAATCATGGCTGAGAGTAGAACTCCACCATTCCGGCTCTTAGTTGGCTAGTTGCTTCTCCCGGCTGGGAGAAGTAGCCCAACCGCCGGCATTCTTGTGCTGACATGGTGTACCCATAAAATGCCTTTCCCCTCCGTAATGAAGGGTTAGGGACGGGCCGGCTGTTGTGTCTTGAGGAAGGGGTAGGGTCGTTATCGAGAATCCAAGTGCCGGTTTTAGTTATATGTGGACGTCTAAGGGAGAAAGCAGAAGGGGTTAGAAACTCATGGTTCCTCTGCACAGAAGGATTAGGGACGGCACTAACCTTGGATTTGCAACGAATGCGCCTTGTCGGCATAATGGTGCTGGCGTGGAGAGGGTGACCTTCGGCATGACAGATATGTTCAGGGTGCAAGGATGCCCAAATACGGGAGAGTGTTGGATGGCGGCTGGGGTAAGGTTGATAGGGCGATGTACGGTTGGTGAAACCAAGGAGGAGAATGCGAGCGATGGGCGACAAGCGGGGCTCAAGAGGAAGAGGTCTTTGTAGAACACCTTGAGGCAACCTTGAAGGGGAGAATGGGTTTATAAGTACTACCTACCATCCCGATGAAGAAGCAGTCGTCAATTGCTGTCGACTGAACTGTAGGTTGTTCTCGCTATGCAATGCACTGCGAGAACAACCTGCAGTTAACCAGGGGAGGAAGGGTGCATTGCAAGGACCAACACTGCACTGGTGCACTGAGAAAACTCAGGGACGAGAACAACCTGGGTTAAACACGAGAACAACGCACCACCCAAACAACGAAAAACAAAGGGACCACCCAGAAGTTGTGCACAGTTGTTTCCGTGCGCCAGTAGATGTTTTGGCTATTCTGCAGTCGATGGTTGTTCTTGCGCTTCTTCCCTTAAGCGTCGAGTTCCGAAAGACGGTCAAGGTGGGCGTGTGTATCGTCAGAAGAACAGTCACGTGAGACGCTCTTCTTGCTGGCCTCGTATACTCAGACGCACAGGTCAAGCTCGCCCTACGCGGTCTCCCAAACTTGACCGCACGAGCAGTCCGAGTGATTCGGCTGCATAAGACGCCGTGATTGAGAAAGCAGCACATATGACGTACTCGATCACCCTACGGAAGGTAAGCCATGTTCTCCTGCGGTCTCTTTGAACCTCGGTGAGCCTGTTGGGACAAACATAACCACCGCACCCTAAACTAGCATACACTAGACATTATGTATGATGGTGTAGCCTTTCCAATAGTCAAGATCTGAGACTCGCTTCATTCTTGACGATGCCGCCCGACAAAGCCTGTCGTAGAAGTCAGGGACAATCCACACATCTTGAAAGTTTCATGGTACTCCGTCTTCAACGTACGTTGGACGAGAAAAAGGTATTTGTTGTTCGCTAACTACGTATAGGCCCTATCCCCAGCCAGGTCGCAAATCGAACTGGCCATACAAACGATTGATGCCGACGTCCGCGTTACGGGCAATAAAACCAGGCTCCTTTTTATGCTCCTGTCTCTGATTGATTCGGCGATTCTGGCCAGGTTATCGACTGCGAGGGACTTGTCGCTCATGTCAACGTCTCCAGCTCTTCAGGAATCGACTCCCATCTCGATAGGCACCAAAGGCGGACAGCTCGAAGTGACGATCGCTTTCTACCCAAGTCATATATTTCTGGTTTGGATCTGCTATGAGATGCCCATATAAGTACCCTTGTTACTCAGGCCTTTATCGGTCTCCGTGCTCGCATTGTGTGGGTAAAAGGTTAAGATCATCGAGCAACGTCTCCAACGGCGCTAATCCAGAGCCAGGTTAGAAAGTTGCAGTCTGCAATTTCTTGAGGAGCTGATGAGCGGCTATCGAGAAAAACCAAGAGCGTGAAGACTGATTGTGATAATAGTTCGACCAGGGGAGCGTTCCGGGGTCTCGAGATGATCAACGGGCCGAGGCACGAGCAAAGTAAATCCCCCCTTCTTATACGCTCGTCTATCCATCTAGATCAATACTCACACCCTGCTGAATACTTTCTTGCGCTTTCCCCAAGCATGAAGTGAAGAATTCAGTGACACTGAGCTCAGAGCTTGAATTCGCTTTTGATGCGCTCTCTATCAATAGTTTCTCTCAATCGGGCCGGCCAGGCTGTCCGAGACCCTCAGTGCGGCCACGATCGATAAAATTCGGCCTAGGTGATGCCGTTACAGCTGTGAGGCTTTTTACCGCGCTGAAACTCCTACATAAGCCGGAGCGGACAAGCGCAGGACCTTCAAGAGAGTGCGGGGAGGATAAACCTTCACGGCCCGGCGACTGGGGCACCGCAGTATCGAGCCCATGTTGCAGGATCAACAACGGGAACAACATTAAACGGGTGGAAAGGGATGGAACTAAAGAACCATCAACTTATTCAACGGGGCAGAGGGCAGAATTAAAGAACAGTCGGGAGTCTTTCAACCACCTGGGGTCAGATGCACTGGGCTAGGACGTTTCCCACTTTGAGTCTTTCCATAAAACGTAATTTAAACCCATATCAAACCTCTTCAGAAATTATAGACTACTAAATCGTGATAAAAAGGTCACTGAGGGCAGGCAACGGCCTAGGTTAGAATTACCCGGTCTCTTGCCCGTGCGACTGCGTCGCTTAGTGGTTAGAGCATCTCGTTGTGGTTTTCTTTACTGCTCTGCAACAGCAGGGTCGGTAATAGCCCCGAGAAGACGGGTGTTCGATTCACCCCGCGGTCATTTTCGATGGATGCCCTAATGTGGTTGACAGTGGGACAGCGAATCATTTTGCTTGACATTTTTTTGGGGCAGGTGAATTCGTCTAAGGGTCCTGCGCGATGGATTCGCAGCTAGGGGTAATTATAGAGCATGGCTCCTAGCCTCCAGTTGTAACTCCTACTGTCGTGAAGCCTTCATCTCGGTTGA